>JASTWR010000574.1:22500-107603 GCA_030770355.1 Harpagoxenus sublaevis | reverse complement strand
CCGACCTTTCGTTCGTCTCGTACGTAGTTTTTCGTGCATAAGTCAATCGTTGCATCGAATAATCGGCGCTGAATAAGGTAAGGTATTATGCCTTGATTAATGTTCCCGGCCAATACCAAAGAATGCGAGACTAGATCGATGTATCCGTCACAACGAGTGTCGTTTAACCGTCTCGAGATCTCAAATAAATTATTTGATCGAGGTACAAGAAACAATGGAAACATGCTTTATATTTAAAAACACAAATTGTGAGAAAATCTTTGAAAAGTTTGACTTTTTGACAGAAAGAATTAATAAAATTAAGGGATAATTCAGAATTTGATTCAGAATGTAAAAATGGGCAATTCATAAATAATATTTTTTCTTTCATACAAGATACAAAGGAGATTGCTATAAAAGAAACCTGTAAAAACTCCTTCGAAAGTGATATTGATTGTAATTTATGTGTGTACCTATATATTTAAAATGTTACATTTACGATCCGTTGTCAGTTACATAGCGGAAGCGAATTAATATAATTTAAAAGACCGCGTAAATTATCCAGTTTGTACATGTTAGTCGCGTCACATAAATTACATCGTTAAACGTGTACACAAAAGAGGAGACTCGAATGCACAACGAAGTGATTGAGAGAGAGAGAGAGGGGGGGGGGATTGAGTACTCGAAGTACGAGAATGGCGAAACTCGCGTGACAAAGTAAGCGCCATAACTGTGGATCTTGGTTTTCGCCAAAAGCAGATTAAGTCTCCGAAGTCCGAGAGTGCACTTACATAAGTTCCCACTTGCATTCGAGGCGACTTAGAGTCGCGCGAGCGCGCAGCGGGACATTTTGCGGAACAGTGACCAAAGTAACGGAATTTCGGACGAATATTCCGTTTAATCCGCTCTACCTACCGACAAGCGATGTTAAGTCTACTATCAGGGTGCCATCACTCCCATCGGAAACGCGGTATAGATTGAGATTGTAGAAGATATCTATTCTATAATATCTATCTTATAGGTAAAGAGTAAAAATCTATATAAGATCTATCTGACTTCCACTGTCGCGATAGACGTCTTTTGTAATAAATTAAAAAAGCTGTTTTGTTGTTGATGGTTGCTGATCCAACCTTGACGAAGGTTCGCACACCAAGGCGGAAGGACTTTGAAATACGCTCCAAATTATTGAGATAAATATAATTTAATGTCAAGGTTGGCGGTAGAGGGCGAGCGGTATCACAAATTGCACTTACGATGCCGTTAAATGCACGCACTCTTGTCTTTGGTATTACGAAGCGACAACGGTACACGAAAAACAAACGGTAATGAACGAGGCACCGCGACGTAGACTCGTTCGCGGGCGACAGAGCTCGGAATTCGCTCTGAGTTCGAGGCGCACGTGGAGATGCACTTAGATGCACGCCGCACAGCCGGTACGGTCCTCGCGTGTGATGCAGGGAACCGAGATCACAAAAAGGCGTAGGCCGCGTTATCTCACGATGCACGTTACAATTGCCAAATTCGAACCGGTCTCAATACGCGTTGGAATGTCGACATCGGGCGATCGTCTTCTTCTGCCGACCCTAGCGTTGTTTACGCCGACGGATCGGGCCGGCTCGGCCTCGCTCGTCACGCGTAACGCTGAGCGTACGACACGCGGGCGCAAGCGGAGCGCACGAGAAATCGGGTTGAAAAATTATCGATTAAATTGAACGCTTATTCCTAAACAAAAGCGAACAAACTAAATTTCGCATAATAAATTTTGATTTGAAATATACACACGTTTATTTAATACAAAAATTTAGTTTACTTAATTATTATAATATGTGACGTGACGGTTCGCCGCACGTGGCAGCGTCCCGCCGCCGTCACAGGGCGCGAGTTCGCGCCCGCGGGCGAGCCAGGAAAGCGACCGCGAAATCTCCAGGGGGCCTCCGGAATGCGACGCGTATCACCTTTAATTATTATATAATTTTTTTTTGTATGAAAACGCGGCACCTCGCCGAGGCACCGCCTCAGGAGCGGAGCACGGGGACCGACGACGAGGAGTGAAGTGGCTGCAGACGGCGACAGGGCGAGAGGAAGGCGGTGAGCGGTCCGACTACGGGGCACGGAGCGGACGCACTTAGCACGGCGGGGCGGCGAGGAGCGGCGAACACGCGAGCTGAGGATTCCGCCACGAAAAAGGCGCCCTCGAAGGATTCAATAATCCCGCCGAAAATCAGCGACATTGCGTACTGGATCAGCGACGCGCCCGGCCCTGATTGGTCACGACACCGCGCAACCCCCAGGGAGGGGCAACGCTCTCAATTTTCCATCGAGCAAGCGGTGCGATCTCTCCTGGTTCGCCCGCCGGCCCGTACGGACGTTTCTTCTTGCAAGTATCGCGTGTGATTGCCGTCGTACCGTTTCGAGGATCTGCCGATCATCTGCCTGTGACGGGACTGCGGACTTCGTCCAGCGGAGACAGCGGAACCGGTGAGGTTGCCCTCCTAATTAGTGTGTACGCAGCCACGGGAAAATCGCGAGTGACGGGTCGGTCTCGCCCCGACCGCCACCTTCTCGGGATATCGCGTTTTGCGAGCGCGTGTTCGTTGGGAAAATTTGGTGTTAGTGTAAATCGTCGGACGCGACGTACGCCGGACGCGGCGGAAATATTGCCGGGATCGGCGTAATTAGTGACGGTAGGATCTTGCGCGGTTCGTGTCGCGACCGAATTCCGCGAGCATTCGCCTTTGGTGACGGCGGTCGGTGGCGGACGCGAGGGGCTTCGCGACGACGAAACCGTGAGCTGCAGGTTCTTTCGTGATAGTTACCGCGTAATTCGGCCTCCTGGGGACCGCGACCGCGGGGCGCGAGATCGGGCGACGGCCACCGAGGCCACGGGTATCGCGACACCCCCGTCGGGAAGTAGAATTTCGCGTTTCGTGCAGTTAAGAAAAATTTTGCGTATTAACGAGCGTTATCGAGTGTTTTTGGGGAGTCGCACGGGCGCTCCTTTACCGCGTACCGCCGGAGAGTGGCCCTGCGGGGTACCTGTCCGCGGACCGCGAGAGACCATCGGGACGCAGTTATGCGTGACCCTGCGAATTACGATTGTATTTATCGCGTGTTTCGAGTCATTATCGTGTCGTTAATTGTGAGAGGGTGTTCGCGAATCGTTTCCTCCGTATCGCGTTGGCGCACTTGCGTTCGTGCGAGCGATCGACCGAGGATCTTCGCGTCGCCGTAAGTAAGTTTTTGCGTTGTTTACGAGCGAATTCCAGTGCGCCCAGCGGGGCGTCACCCGTTATTTGTAGCGTGAAAACTTCGTCGATTTCCTTCTCGCGATCATATCTCTGTGTTGGCGATGTTAGTTATAAGTTAGATTTAAGTCTTGTTTCTGCGAAAAGTCTGCCTGTTGAATCAATTAGATCTGCGTTTTGTTTCCGCGATAAGCCTAAGTGTCGGCTACTTAGATTCATGTTTCATTGCCGCAATCAGATGATTTCTCGAGTTAATTAGAATTAAGTTCGTTCTCGCGACAAGCCTGTTTGTCGGATTGTAGGTTTGAATATTATATTGTCAATTACTCCGTATGTTATAGCGCTCAAATGCACATTTCTTATACCGCGTATTATTTGCTCAGGGTCTTTGCCGATTCTATTCAAACTATTCATAGTTCTGTTTAACTTTCACCTGCGAGACTTTCCCCGGTTAGCCAGTGCTTTTGAACGATTCCAACCGACGTTCGCTTATTTCCTTTATCATTGTCTGGCTGATATTTTCCGACCGGGACGACCGCTTGCCATAACAAACTCTAACTTTGTAATATTCTCTTCCGCGAAATTATTGTTCACCCGGACCGATTAAAACCGTTAACTACACGCTGTTTCAAATTTAATAATCTGATTACTTTCTTTCTCCGAGTCACGAGACATTATTTATTCAAATAAATCAAACTGATACCTTTACATTGTTCAATCGCTTATATTTCGGCTATTCCTTTTCTTTCTAATAAACGAGATTTATTGTTCATTAAACGTACGGCCTTTCACGTGGAATTTTTTTTGTGTTTGTGTTACGACCCGCGCTGCCCTGCCTCTATCCTGCCCCTCTGCCGTTAGGTCGAGCCGGCTGGCCCCTCGCGTGACAGGCTATGGTTTTCGCGAGTTTGCGTTAGAGACTGTCGAGTAATTAGTGGACGCGAGAATATCGCGTCTGGCGCCCAACCGATTTAGTTGAGAATCGCCTGACTCGTGCGAGGGATTATTCCGAGAGGCCTACCACCCGACTCTCTTAGCGTTCCTTTGATCCGGCCAAAAAAGCCGTGACAAATAATAAAATCATCCGATTTTAATTTACTTAATTATCAATTAATATTTAATTTACTTAATTATTAATTAAATCGTCCGATAACACTCTCGTGCTCGTGCCACATGTACAAGTACATGAAATGGATTCCCCGAAACTAAAGGAGTTTTTACTGTGTATTTTTACGTGGATCGATTTTTGAAATGGAATGTGAACCGAACATCAAACATTTGATATTCCAATAAATAAACATAACACTGTAAAATCATCATACGATTTGTATGAAGATTATTATGAAACCCGGTTTTTTACGGTTCTCGTATGTATGTACATTGAAATTCGTGTTGCTAAAATTTCGTATTATTCGTTAGATATATCTTCGTTAGATATTATCAGCCGAAGATAAAAGGGGACGACGAGACTGCGTACATCAATTTAAAGAAATGGCTAAACTCGGTCGAGTGGCTCAATGAGAACAATAAAAAGAAAGAAAACTTGTTAAAAATATCTACGCGTCGGTGAGAGACGGTGGCCGGTATTCATATATAGTCGGATCTTATATTTAAGATTATCTTAAGTAATGTCCTAAGATTTTAATGAACCAATCACAGAGCCGTATTAGCATCTTAGACATTAATACCGGCCGGTGAGGCACCGGCGCGGAAGAAGCGGACAAGATTATATTTCGAACTGTCTTATAACTCATTGGACAAGTTCCAAGATCTTATTGTCTTATCTATTTTCAATAGATAAGAGAAAGATCTTTTATATATGTATATTAACGAATGTTTTACTGTTATTTAGGAATGGCATTGATCCAAACATACAGGTTGTTTTCAACACGCTTGTTTGTGAAAGTAAGACAACACCGACTAATAAAAAAAAATTAAAGTGCTAGAAAAAACAATTTTATACCTAGAAACAGAAAATCAATTTTTTAGAAACACTTTAAAATTTCTTGAAATGAGGGAAGAGGCAGAAAGCGTTACAAAAAACGTCCTCAGTTATGTATTCCAGAAGAGAGGAAAACCGTCTTTCGTCAGAACAATAAAGAACCTATATATGAACTTTATATACATAAAAGTAATTCCCTTAGCGAACACGAATCGGTCTCATACAAAAATTAGACTACCGCCTAAGAGAAGAAAATACATCATTTAAAACGCTTTATGAAGATATCGAGTTCATCGTTATACACAGGAATGAGATAGCACATCCTGATTGCCCGCTCGTTGAAACGGCAAAGAAATTTCGCCATTAATCGCCAAATGTAAAATGTACTACCAATGGCGAAATACGATATGCGAGGCGGCAGCCACGACACACGACACGCGCACAGCACGTACAGCATTCCCAGCATTTTCGGGTCCTCGCGGAAACGCGGTTATAAATCACGATCGCGCAACAATTTTCACGGCACGACGACAGAAAAACGCGCGAGAAGAACGGTGATGCGCGAGACCGCGAGCAGTCCGTCACCGCGAAGTCGCGTCGTAACGGATCCGTACAAAATTACCTTTTACAAAAAGGTAAAAAAAAGACGCCAAGCACGCGTGGTGTACCTTGAAAAAATCGAAGTAGTTATCTTTGTACTTCGAAAAAATCCAAGTAATATCTTTACCTTAAAAAAACCAAAGTAATATACTTACCTTGAAAAAATTGAAGTAATATATTTATTACAAAAAAAAGAAATGATATCTTTAAATTATGCGCCAATTAAATATATATTATATCGAAAAATAACTATTGTTTTTTTAAAAAATGTATTCCCATTAAAGTGAAAAAATTAATATAAAATGTGAAAAATTTTAGTGAAAAAACTTGGCGCTGCTAAACATAATAATATACAGGGTGTCCCGGAATATTTGGGACTTTTTTCAGAAACAGATAGAACGGACTCAACTGAGTCGAAAAGTCCTTTACCATTTTACAATTTTCGTAACATTTAACGAGATTTTAATGATTAAATATCGCCGTATTAGCCCGGCCTACCGCCAAATGCAAGCGAGCGCGCGAGATGCGACCGCCCACTATTCAGCGATCGATATCCGCGGTCGGCACGGGGAGTTGTTTACTACAAGCGGCAATGACTACACACGAGTGGCGCGTAACGCTGGGCTCCCGTTCTGAGCTAAGATAGTTCCTCGTATTTTTTAAAATAAAAATTAAATTGTCAAACGGCACAAAAAATTTCTATGTGTGTACGTGTACATGCACGTATGCATGTACACATATGCATGTATGCAACGCACAGAAAAATATCAATTCTATACTGCATAAAAAAGCGATTACTCAATTTACTTTTTTTTTTTAGTAAACAACGGTTATCTTTAACGAAGAATATTTTTTTCATAATAGTTTTAAAATGTACTTATCACAAATTTTAGAAGAAGTCATTATCATGTACCCGCAAAGAGAATTTATACTTTTTTTAAAAAAAATGTAACATTATAAAATTGTATCGAAGAAAAGTTAAAATAATAAGCAAATCAAATTTTTGTTTTAATTTTATATTCTTCTATGAACTTATGAAATATTTGAAATAAGTAATATTTATTTAATTCAAGTAATTTATAGTATTTTATTTGTATGTGTGTGTATGCAGACAAAAAATGTTAAGTAAATATTATTTACTTTAAATAAAATAATGAGTGTATTTTAAGACTATTATTAAGAAAATATTCTTTGTAAAAATAATCATTACTTAGAAGAAGAGAACTAAAATTGAGTAATTGGTTTTCTTAATTCTTAGCACTAGAATGATATTTTTCTGCGCGTGTGTACATGAATAGCAATCAATAGAATCGACGTGAATAACAATCGCGATATAAGATCGCGAGCCAAAAAATAATTATTTTTTCTTTCTGTGGCAAGAAAATGATAGAGCACTTTGTTCGGAGTGTTCGGACGCGACGACGCGGACGGAATATTTCTCGACGACGCGGACGTCTAAAGCGGCCCACCCATAACATGTACGAGTTTGATTCGCGAGCCGGACTCAAACGTTTTTCATCCCACCCACGAACGAGTAGAAACCGAGCCAAACCGGACTCGCGACGAGTATGGGCCGCTTCACGGTTATGTTTATCTCAATTTTCCGATGTTACAGATAAGCATCATAACCTCGACACGGACGGAATATTTCTCGACGACGTCTAAAGCGGCCCATTATTTTTGTACGAGTGTAACTCGCGCGTCCGGCTCGGCAAGCCGGACTTGAACGTTTTTCACTACACACACACTCCCGAATCGCGCAAAGCCCGAGTCGATCCAGCCGCGTAGGTTATCTCGCTCCGCACTGTCATACACCGCCAGGCCGCGGGGCGCCCGCAATGCGACTGCACTCAGTACACCAAGTGCACCGGCAGTGCAACTGCACTCAGTACACCAAGTGCATTGCTGGCGACACTTTGTTGCTCTAAAATGGAAAATAGCGCCACTAACGTCAAGATTGTGAAAGTGACGCGCTACCCGTGGCGCCACGGCGCGCCGTGGCGAATGTGTGAAAGTCACGATCTGGAACGACGACGACGATGACGTATCTTAATTGAAAATTTCACACTTTATCCTATGCATCGTAATATCTCCGCTCGTAGGGCACGTAGCGGACAAATAAAAACACTTTTCTTATATAAATTTGGTCCAAGCTTTACGATAAGCCTAGTTAGAACTTGATCCGTTCACTGGTTATCGAGATCTAAAAATCTCGGGTACTCGCAACTCGTCGCGTCGCGTATATAGAGCCACGGCTGTCTCGCTCCGCGCGTACTTGGCGCGAGACACTACCGTGTCTCTTGACCCACAAACGAGCAGAAACCGAGCCGAGCCGGACTCGCCAGGACTCGCGACGTGTATGGGCCGCTTTATGGTTATGTTTACATACATCTCGACGACGCGGACGTCTAAAGCGGCCCATAACATGTACGAGTTTGATTCGCGAGTCCGACTCGGCGAGCTTGATTCGCAAACTCGACCGTTTTTCACCACACACACACACACACACACACACACACACACACACTCCCGAATAGTCTCGATTCTATAAACGTTCATCCCGTTCATCTAATCTCGACGACGCGACGCGGACGTCTAAAGCGGCCCATAACATGCGTACGTTTCATTCGCGAGCCGGACTCAAACGTTTTTCACCACACACACACTCCCGAATAGTCCCGAAATTTGGCTCGTCGGACGCCGAGCCCGTCTTGTAACATCTCACCCACGAACGAGTGGAAACCGAGCCGAGCCGGACTCGCGACGTGTATGGGCCACTTTACGGTTATGTTTACTTCTGTCACCTCACATGTGATCGATCGATCGAACTAACGCATCTCTACGCGTAGAGACTAGAGCGCCGCATAACGGCAAGGGTATGAACGCCACAAGAAAATCAGATTCCCCAGCAGCGCCGCTGCGCCGTGTCGAGAATGTGATGAAAGTCACGATCTGGGACGACGATGACGTATCTTAATTGAAAATTTCACACTTTATCCTATGCATCGTAATATCTCCGTTCGTAGGGCACGTAGCGGAAAAATAAAAACACTTTTCTTATATAAATTTGGTCCAAGCTTTACGATAAGCCTAGTTAGAACTTGATCCGTTCACTGGTTATCGAGATCTAAAAATCTCGGGTACTACACAACGGTAAAATGCCTTAGATAAAGACTTGGCTTTAAAACATTATAAGTGGTAAAACAAAAATACCAAAGATTTAATTAATTTCATTAATATATTACACCTCAATATTATTTGTAACAAATTATTAATAACTAAAGGTATAAAATTATACTAACTTAAAAATATGTAAGCAAAATCTTATTTTAATTTTTATTTTTATGATTAATGCGTTTAAGGGGTTAGGCCACTGTAGCGCGCATAAAATCACGTGCATTTTTAACATTTTTTTTTGTAGGATAAAATAATTTATTAATAAACGCAATTACAGTACTGTTAAATGTCATTAAAAAAGTATTCTAAAAAATTTTTTTCGAATTTTTTTGGTCATATAATGGTCGACTACAGGCAATTGATCGCTTGGCGTCTTTTAATTGGCCTGACAAATAACTTCGACAATTTTTATCCGATTGACTTCAAATTTTGATATGATTTGTCTAATTACATTTCGCAGAGAAGTACGTAAGATATTTTTGATAAATTAAAAACTTTTAATTTTATGAGCAGTTTTATACAAAATTTTTTACTAAAAATTTTACGTTTTACTTCAAATGTCTACCATTTTCAAAAAAATCAATATTTCGAAAATATCCTACGTACTTTTCTGCGAAATGTAATTAGACGAATCATATCAAAATTTAAAGTCACTCGGATGAAAATTGTCGAAGTTATTTGTTAGGCCAATTTAATAGACGCCAAGCGATCAATTGCCTGTAGTCGACCATTATATGACCAAAAAAATTCGAAAAAAAATTTTTTAGATACTTTTTTAATGACATTTAACAGTACTGTAATTGCGTTTATTAATAAATTATTTTATCCTACAAAAAAAAAAGTTAAAAATGCACGTGATTTTATGCGCGCTACAGTGGCTTAACCCCTTAATGAAAAATTTATTTCGCATAAATTTTATGCAATTAATAAAACGATAAAATTGAGAACATCTTCTGGGAAACCGCCAAACGTCGTGCCCGGAGCGAGTCACCCTCGTTATGGATAATTATCCAAAAATGAGGATCAGAAAACTAGATGGCGACCAGCTATCTAGGCCGGGTACCTCGGAGTCTACAGTTGGAGCTCAATCGGATAACGCGTTAGTAGACACACTGCAAACGGACGCAGAGGAAGATGGCTTGTTTCTGAAGATCAAAGACGTGGTCAGCCTCACACACCACGATGATAATGAAAGCCTTATTGTGAGTGAAATTAAGAAAGCGCCTACAAAGAGCAGATTTGTACCAAATATCCTGAAAAGACGATCTAGTCAAGCTCTGAAGTTGCCATCTAAAAGCCTTCGTCAACCTTCGTCAGCCAACTCTAAGGACTTGGACGTGACCCAAAAGGACACGTCACACTTGTCCTTTGGGGTCATGTCGAAGTCTACGAAAACGTATAAGGCGATGATGGAGAAGTCAAAGCAGATTCATTTCTACAAGTGCATGGACCGGAACTGTTCTTATACTACCAACAATTCCTCAGAATTCTCCGACCATTGTACCACCATTGTATGACCACCATACAAAGCACGAGGAGAATTTGGAATATAAGAAGTGCGCCTATTGTTATGAAGTTCTGGAGACCAATATTAGCATGCTAATGCACTTATTGAAAGAGCACACACAGTGTGCTTTTCAATGCGCATACTGTATCTTTTACCGAGGTCGCTCACCGTCGGATGTATACACTCACCAGGCCGCTTATCACCCCGGAAAAGATAAATCTGTTCTTTTTAACAAACCGAATACTGAGTATCTCAGAGAAAACATTCGCAAACTGGAATAAGTTTTAGTATTAGTACTTTGAGACGCTACTGCGCCAGCATGTTCGCGCCAAGGATACCAGCTCGCCGCCGTCGGCGAACACGACAAGGCAGTAGCCAATCAGTACTAGCCTTTAAGCCCAGGGAGCGAATTCCGGGGGGTCGGGACGGGCTGCGGCGGGGCGTGGGGGAAGCCGTAAGCGGTGGGCGAGGGGCAGGTGGGCTGCGAGGGGAAGATTTCTTTCCCCTTACCGCAGCGGACCTCCCCGCGCCCAAGGGCGGATCGTTGAGATTTTCTCACCGGTGCACTGGCGCGATTTTCTCCGCGAGTCTCGAGGTCGGGCGATAGCGACGCGCCCTGGAGTCGGGTTTTATCGGGGTGGCGACGACGGCACTGGCGCGATTTTTTCCGCGAGTCTCGAGGTCGGGCGATAGCGACGCGCCCTAGAATCGGGTTTTATCGGGGTGGCGACGACGGGGTTTTTTTACGAGAGAGATGAGCGCGCGCTCCTCGAACGGAAGTCGCCGCGGTGAGATAGCGACGCGCCCTAGAGTCGGGTTTTATCGGGGCGATAACGGCGCATCCGTCTCCAGCGGAAATCGAGGTGCCCAAGGGCGACAACGGCGTCGATATGGCGCGCGTCTCCCCCTCGAGGCTTCCGGGGTCTCGCGTATAAAACGCGGGACGTCTCGACGCTCGAACGACTCGATCGATGGACGGTGGTGTCGACGACATCTATTGCTACAAGGTGATACCGGACAGCGACTCCAGCGACGATTCTTTCCTCCGATCCACTCCTTCGGTGGTAGTTTCTCGTTTTCGAGCGGTCGCCGAAAGAGAGAACGCTCGATGGAATTCAACGACGTACAGTCTCAGGAGAGAGATAGGTTTTCGGTGTCCGCGAGAGGAATTGTGGATAGAGACGATGCTGGCCTGCAGCAACAGAGCGCGGGTTTACGAGATTAAAATTCCAGGATACTCAAGAAGGAAGATGAGGGGCGGTGCGACGATCCGCGAGAGACGCGGGGAAGTTCTTCGAAGAGTCAGATTGGACATACCCGTGGACAGTTGGGATTGGACCACGTGGTTGACCACCGAACTGAGACGCTCGACATGACGGAGGAGGAGGAGGATCGCGATCTCGTCGAACGCGCGAGAGGCGTCGACTCGCTGGACGCGTATCGCGCGTGGGAACGACGGTGCGACGAGAGTCTCGAGTCTCTGCGCGAGAGTTGTCGAGACAGGGGAGAGCCGAGGCCCACCGGAACCGTGACCTCTCTGGTCACTCGAATCGCTTTTCTGGAGGGCGCGAGAGACGCCCTGCGACGGCGTTTCGCGCACGTGGGTGCCGGTCACGGCGATCAGAGAGGATTTTCGTGGGCGGAGATCGAAACGGCCTTCGAGAATTGCGTGCTGACAGGCGCGGTGATAAACTCGAGTTATCTGGAACCTCGGCGATTTCTCGAGGACGCGAGGGACACGGTGTTCGATCGGGTGCGCGTCAATCTCGAGAGACACGTGTGCCTGAAGGTCAACACCGTTTTCAACGGCGAGTTTGTCGCGAACGCCCGAACCGCCGTCGAGAGCGTCGCCACGAGGAATCGTTAGCTCTTCCTCGCGTCCGATCTGCGAGAGTGGTACGACAGATACGTGGTCGACGCGACTCTGGCCGATCTGGACGAGTTTCAGGAGCGGGACAGCGGTTGGGCGTTGTTGCGCATATTGGACCTGATAGTGAATGTGAACAAGTGCAATCCTATGCGCGTGGGATGCTGGGTGAAGATACCGCTACGCGTGAGAGCGAAACACGCGGTGGTCAACGTGCGCTCCAACGACAACGCGTGTTTCGCGTGGGCGGTGGTCGCCTCTCTGTACCCCGTTAAGAGTCACATGAACAGGTCTTCCGCGTACCCCCACTATGCGACAAAATTGAATCTCGACGGGATCGAGTTTCCCGTGACTCTGAGACAGATCTCGAGGTTCGAGCGACTCAACGACGTGTCCGTCAACGTCTTCAGCGAGAGAGAGGAAGGGCGGAAGGGCAACGTGATCTTCCTCTGCGGCTCACCGACAACAGGAAGGACAGACACGCCAATCTGCTGTATCTGCCGGATTCGCGCAACCGCGCGAACGTTGGCCATTTCGCGTGCATAAGGGATCTGTCGCGATTGGTGGGATGTCAGCTGAACAAGTCCCGGAGAAGGATGCACGTGTGCAATCGATGTCTGCACTACTTTTACACGAGCGAGAAACTGGCCGCTCACAGCGTCGACTGCGGAAGGATGAACGATTGCGCCATCGTTCTCCCGAGCGACGACGACAAGTGGCTCTTCTTTCGCAATCACAATAGAAAAAAGCGACTTCCCTTCGTGGTGTACGCCGATCTCGAGTGCGTGCTGGAAAAGGAGGAAGGGATAGACGCGGCTAACGTCAACAGCTACGCCTATCAGCGTCACAGAGCCTTCAGTGTGGGATATTATCTGCGCTCCGCGCACGAGGGAATCCCGTCCGCGTACAGATCTCGTCGCGACGAGGACTGCCTGTCGTGGTTCGTCAACGAGCTCAACGATATCGCGCGTCGCGCAAAGACGTTTCTCTCCACCAACGTGACCATTTCGGAATTGACTTCGGAAGAGTTACGCGATTTTTGGAGCGCGCCGCTTTGCCACGTGTGCGAGAGGCCGTTCGGATCGGATGATCAGCGCGCGCGCGCTATCACAGTCATCTCACCGGACGTTACAGAGGTCCCGCGCATCCGCGTTGCAACTTGAACTACAGAGATTCGTACGTCATTCCGGTGTTTCTTTCACAATCTGTCGGGTTACGACGCTCACTTCGTCATCAGGGATCTGGCCAACGGTTTCGAGGGTAGAATAGATCTGCTGCCGATCACCAAGGAGACGTACATATCGTTCACGAAGCACGTGAAGGACGCGTCGGGCGACGGATGGAAAAATTGCGCGAAACTGCGATTCGTGGATTCGTTCAGATTTCTCAGCGAGAGTCTCGAGAGACTGGCGTCGTATCTCGACAAGAGCGAGATGCGAATCGCGCGGTCGGAGTTCTCGGAGCTCAGCGCGGAGGATTTCGACCTGCTCACGCGCAAAGGCGTGTTTCCGTACGAGTACGTCGACAGTCTCGACAAGCTGCTGGAGGCGGAGTTACCGCCGCGAGAGGCCTTTTTCAGTTCGTTGACCGGCGAGACCGCGAGCGATAGCGATTTCGAGCGCGCGCGCAACGTCTGGCGGCGTTTCCGCGTCGAGAATCTCGGCGAGTACAGCGATCTGTTCCTGAAGACGGACGTGCTCCTTCTGGCGGACGTCTTCGAGAATTTTCGCGACACCTGCGTCGAGAGCTACGGATTGGATCCGGCGCATTATTACACTCTACCGGGATACACGTGGGACGCTATGCTGAGATACACGGGCGTGCGATTGGAACTGCTGACCGACATCGATATGGTGTTGTTCGTGGAGCGCGGCGTGCGCGGCGGTCTCAGTCAATGTTCGAACAGGTACGCGCGGGCCAACAACAGGTACGCGCCGTCGCACGACCCGTCGAGACCGTTGACGTACCTCATGTACTTCGACGTGAACAATCTGTACGGCTGGGCGATGCGCGAGCCGTTGCCGTACGCGGAGTTTTGGTGGGTCGACGACCCGGAGAGCTTCGACGTAACGTCCGTGACGTCACACAGTGGGGCCGAATCCCAAAAAGCTGGCCAAAAGTCGAAAAATAAAGTTTTGATTCCGGGGATTTGAGTGGTGGGTTTTGTTTAAGTAATAGTCCGAAGGTCGAAATCTAGACTAGAGAGAGTCCTATCTTTTATATTTGCTTCTATACACAATTTCAAAAGTGACGCTCGCTCGAGCAAGACGTGTCGTGTTCAGAGCCGAGTTCTGAACGTTTTATTCAGGAGAACGCCAAAAGTGTGAAAATAAATCAATTCTAAATCTAAAAAATGGATTCGACAGCTGGAAGTAAGTAGAATATTGTCACGTATTATAAAATTTATAGTAATAATTTATGTGATATTAATAAACAAATGATTTGTATGAAAATAAACGTAAAATTGCAACGGAAAATTTTAAAAACGTACAGAAAAGTTTATAAGTTCTGTAGAGTTCTGCGACCAGACCTATTGTATGTTGTAGATTCAACTATTATTTATTAATAAAAACAAAAATATGCTGCAACTAACTGCAACCTTGCTATTGGTGCAAGTTTTTGTAATAAGAAACACATTTTTTCTGAATTTTGAACATTGAAAACGCAAAATATGGAAAAGTGTTTCTGATAAAAGTTGTACGGTTTTAAAATATCTATTCAGGGGTGTACTCACATTGTGGGCCCGGGGCCCTATATGGGCCCGGTCAGGCCCAAGTCAATTTTTCTTATATTAATCCCCATTTTTTATTGCGGATTTTGATTCTACGCTTCAAGATAGAAATATTTTGTATCAAGTCATTTTTTGCTAAGCCTATTATTTATTTTGGAATAAATAATAGTAAAAAATAATAAATAATTAATTTCGCTTGATCTAAGCAAACGCTAAAGCAATAGACGAACAACCAATATTCGAGCAATAATAGGTTCTTATTTAAAAATATATAAATGTTTACAATAGCATCGCAATATAATGTTTACGTTTCGGCCTTACTTGGCCATCTTTAGAACAAACATGTGTCTGTTAAATTTAAACGTAAACATTATATTGCGATGCTATTGTAAACACTTATATATTTTTAAATAATAGTAACTAAGGTTGAATATGTAATTGTCAATCTATCTATAGGTATTATACCTATATCTATAGATATTTTGCACTTTTTACTTTTTATTTCATTTTCTTCCTTTGTAAACAACTACATATTTAATAAGAAATTTAATGTTGATCTTTAATAAATAACTAAATATTAAAAAAAGTTTTTTTATAATAACTTCATATTCATCAAATAAAATTCAAATATTAGAATTTTGACAGCATTCACAATCTTTCATTTTGCTATTGTTATATTTTTCTATTGTTCAAATTTTAATTAATAATCATTGTTATAACTTTAATAATGAGTATTGTTATAATTTTCTATTGCTCGAATTTTAATTAATGATCATTGAAAAGGACAGAATTGAAATTTTAGCTTAAATAAAACATTTTTTTCTATAAAAGTCGGCCATATTGAAACCGCCTATTTTGATTTTTCAAATTTTGGCTTCGGATTCGTAATCAGCGAGCCCAAAAACCTCCGGGTACTGAGTTTCACTTAAATTGAAAAACGCTTTCGACGCACTGTGCGTCAGACTCCGCTATCGGCTACATCCAGGAGGTCGACCTTGCGTATCCGCGAGAGCTCCACGACGCTCACAAGGACCTGCCGTTCTGCCCCACGCGCGATAAGCCTTCCGGAAAACGGAGCAGCTCCTCGCCACGCTGCTCGACAAGTCGCGTTACGTGTTGCACTACCGCAATCTGCAGCAATGCGCGCGACACGGATTGCTCGTCACGAGGATTCACCGCGTTCTGCGGTTCGCGCAATCCGCGTGGCTTCGCGGGTACATCGAGCTCAACACGGGATTCAGAACTCGCGCGAGCAACGACTTCGAGAGGAATCTCTACAAGTTGATGAACAACGCGGTCTTCGGTAAGACCATGGAGAACGTGCGAGATCACGTGGACGTGCGCCTCGTGACGTGCTGGGACGGGAGATACGGCGCGGAGGCTCTGATCGCGAGACCGAGCTTTCACAGCCGAAGCGTCTTCGCAACTCGTCGCGTCGCGTATATAGAGCCACGGCTGTCTCGCTCCGCGCGTACTTGGCGCGAGACACTACCGTGTATCTTGATTTGAAATTTGAATGCCCGACGCGCGGCAACTTCACACCGAGCGACGCCGTGATCGCTGAACTGCCCCCCCCTCCCCTCCTTCGTGTCAAAGTTAACCTAGACGAAGAAATAAAACAAATAGAAGAAATTCCAAGTTATCTATTAAACTATTTAAACAACTCCTACATAACTAAATCCCGGCTGCAAGCAATGTGCTTCAGTCAGGGTTGGGAAAGTTACTTCTTTAACAAATAATATATGTTATATACTCTCATCGTGAGTGAGACTATATAGTCATCAGTGTGCTCATCGACTGCGTGTTCTCGCACTCTGTCTTGATTTCTAATTTTATTCCTGGAAAATCAAATCTGCTTCGACAAAAATGTAATACTTTTGGCAAAATGTTTATCTTTTTGGTAAATATATCAATATAATAGGGTCTCGTATTTAAAATTCCGCAAGAGAACCCCAATATAAGGGATTACCCACGGTGCGGATCTTCAAATTCTTTATCTCGGGGTGAGATGCTTTTTTGGTAACAAGCTATCACACGAGATTACTTAAGGACGGAAACAATTCCTACGGAACTAAATCCGTATTTCCAAATAAAACGTCAGAGACAATTATTTTTTCATTATATGTTTGCAAAATCTTCAAATTTGGCTTACAAAATTTTCTGCTTTTCGTGCAAATAAAAAAAAATTTTTAACACAACCATCTTGACCAAATCCCCCCCCCCCCTCCCCCCGAGCTACACAATTTGTGACAACACTGCACTTAATAAAAACAAAAATATATTCTATATAAGAATTTCAAATTGACATACTTATGAATTCCTTGGAAAGCAATTCTAGAACTTTGACGATTGTCAAAATATCATGATAAAAATGGACCATTAAAACCAAAGACTGACCTTGCATGGAACGCAACTTCGTCTCCACCAACGCGATGGATAATTTAAAAAAAAATTGAAAGGAAAAGAAGATAAAATAATCAAATTGGAAAAAAATATGGAAGAAAGAGATAAAATAAATAAGAAATTGAATGACACTGTACAAGACTTGAAAGGAAACATTAGAGTTTATTGTAGAGTTCGTCCACCGAACAGCGAAGAACAGAGAAAATGTAAGTATTTTGTAACTATTAGAAAAAAATAAATTAATTATTAAGACAAAAACGTAGGATTGTAAGTCCAGTTGGAACCCAACTGGATAAAGAACGCGAAGAAATAGAAAAAGCCTTGAATGACAAAATAAAAAATTTATAAAAAAAATTAGATGCTATGAATGAAGAACTATGAATTCCTTGGAAGGCAATTTAAGAACTTTGACGATTGTCAAAATATTATGATAAAAATGGAACATTAAAACCGAAGACTGACCCTGCGTAGAAGAATATTTGTAAAAAACTTTTTAATAAGAAAATATAGATCAAGAACTTAGACGAAACCATAAGACAAAATAGACATGGCGTACTTTCAGAATTGATAGAATACAAAGGCCTTGATGCACTGCAGGAATTTATTTCAATTAAAACTACAGATCGAAACTAGAGTCGTGTGACTTCATTATGTGACTCTAAGGACAAAAGAAATCTAAAACAAAAAAAAACAAGAAAAAAAGACTATCCCACACACTTCAAATATACAAGTGCGATTTATATGTCCAAAGAAAAGGGTACCCCACGGTAAGATAGGCAAAATGCCACTGTCAATGAAACGGAAAAATGACTTTGGATTTGCATAAGTACACTAAAAAAAGAATTTTCTACGATTTTTCCGACCATCCATCCTCCCTCCTTTTCCTAGTGGCACCAAAAAGCCGCTTTTTTCGAAAATTAATTTTTTTTCCGGTTCCTTCATGTTAAAAATTTTGAAAAAATTTGAGAATACAGCTTATAAAAAGTACTTAACACACAATTTTTTTGAGCTTTAGGCGCGTTGAATACCTAACCTAAAAAAATAAAATAAGTATTTGAATCAAATTTTTTCTAATTTCTTTGATAGTGGCAGGTCTAATTACTCTAGAAAATAGTATATTTTATTGTTTTACATGTATTAGAATTTTTTCAGATTTTTTGGAATGGTGAGCCGTACTCAAAAGTGCGAAAAACCTTATTTTTAGCCACTTTTGGGCCTTTTATGGTCCTCAAATAATTGATAGTGCCTTAACTGACTCTAAAATAAACATAATATATTACTTTTGGATATATGTTGTCAATATTTGATACATTCCGATACGTCTCATATGTCTTTGAGCATGAAATCAGTCATAACTCAACGAGAAAACCCAACTTTTTATATAAAAGTGCCTATTTTTCGTTAATTTCTGGATTTTTGGTTATTTTATCTAAGTTTTTTTGCATATGATTGGTAAATGTGAATATAAATATAATAAAAAATTGTACCTTTTTTACATATATTTAAAAGAAATCGTTCATTTATTCAAATATATACCTTTTCATGAAAAAAAAATTAATTTTTATGATTCCATGATCGTCTCTTTAATCCTCCTCGTCACTATATTTCTCAATTACTGGTGTTACTTCTTCGAAGTCAAACAATGTTGTAAGTATCTCAGCTGGTCGAATAATCCTTGACAAGTATCTTGCATGAGACAGGTAAAAAACTATGGCGGCTATATGCGAGCAACACCCTATAGTTCTGTTACCATTAGCGCAGTTACAGCAATAACGTCTGACACCGTTGAGTCCCACACTATCAGGTTGATATTGTAAATAAGATTTGTAACGGTGTCAGACGTTATTGCTGTAACTGCGCTAATGGTAACAGAACTATAGGGTGTTGCTCGCATATAGCCGCCATAGTTTTTTACCTGTCTCATGCAAGATACTTGTCAAGGATTATTCGACCAGCTGAGATACTTACAACATTGTTTGACTTCGAAGAAGTAACACCAGTAATTGAGGAATATAGTGACGAGGAGGATTAAAGAGACGATCATGGAATCATAAAAATTAAATTTTTTTATGAAAATGTATATATTTGAATAAATGAACGATTACTTTGAAATATATGTATAAAAGGTACAATTTTTTATTATATTTATATTCACATTTACCAATCATGTGCAAAAAAAACTTAGACAAAATAACCAAAAATCCAGAAATCGACGAAAAATAGGCACTTTTATACAAAAAGTAGGGTTTTCTCGTTGAGTTATGACTGATTTCATGCTCAAAAACATATGAGACGTATCGGAATGTATCAAATATTGACAACATATATCCAAAAGTAATATATTATGTTTATTTTAGAGTAAGTTAAGGCACTATCAATCATTTGAGGACCATAAAAGGCCCAAAAGTGGCTAAAAATGGGGCTTTTCGCATTTTTGAGTACGGCCCACCATTCCGAAAAATCTGAAAAAATTCTAATACATGTAGAACACTAAAATATACAATTTTCTAGAGTAATTAGACCTACAACTATCAAAGAAATTAGAAAAAAATTGATTTAAATATTTATTTTATTTTTTTAAGTTAGGTATTCAACGCGCCTAAAGCTCAAAAAAATTGTGTGTAAGTACTTTTTGTAAGCTATATACTCAAATTTTTTCAAAATTTTTAACATGGAACCGGAGAAAAAAAATAATTTTCGAAAAAAGCGGCTTTTTGGTGCCACTAGGAAAAGGAGGGGGGATGGATGGTCGGAAAAATTGTAGAAAATTCTTTTTTTAGTGTACTTATGCAAATCTAAAGTCATTTTTTCGTTTCATTGACAGTGGCATTTTGCATATCTTACCGTGGGGTACCCTTTGTAACAGAAAAAATTTTAAAAGACGTCAATTATCAAAATGCAAAAAAAAAGAAGAATATATTTGTCATTTACGTGAAATCAAGGTATCAAGAAGCACTGAAAAGACGCTACAAACTGAAACATGATTCATAAGCAACTAAAGAGGACAAAAGAACTAAATCCCGTATTTCAAAATGAAACTTAAGGCAAGGAACTATGGCCCCTTTCACTTCGTTTTGATGTATAAAGCAAATATGATAATCCAGCTACAATGACATAATAACGCAAAATGTCAAACGAATATAACATATAATCTGACTAATGTATTTAAGTATATATTAATATAATTATACAAAAAAAGCTATACATATATTTAAAATATTCTCGAGCACAAATATATTTTGTACGCTCGAAAAATAAAATTACGAAATACCGTAGATTTACGGTATTTCGTAATTCAAACAGTACAATTGTTGGACACTCTATACAATAATTGATTATATCTTAAAAAATTAAAGATTATAAAAAAATAAGTATTACTATTGTATCTGAAAAGTGCATTAAATCGCTATTTTGCGATTAAAACGTATAAAAACACAAAAATAAAATGTTACATCGGACCAAGGAGGAATTGAACAAAATTCTACATCCCGTGTGGAAAATTGTTAAGGTAGCCTTAATAAGCTTCGGGGCCTTTAAGGGCTTAAACGTGGATTCCCTAATCATGACATCCGCGAAACATATCTTCACCGGCAACTACTGAGATGATATGCTTTTTGATATATGATAACTTAATAATAAATCATGTTATATATCTTTATAACATAATTTATTATCAAGAGACACGGTAGTGTCTCGCGCCAAGTACGCGCGGAGCGAGACAGCCGTGGCTCTATATACGCGACGCAACGAGTTTTAACTTATACACTATAAGTCTAACCGACGTAAATATATATATATATATATTTGTGTCATCGAATAATATGTGTTCATAAATAAATTAAATTCTATTTATTTTTGTAAATTGATTTTATATACATTCACACACACCAAGAAAGCGGGTATATTCCTGGGAATAGGGCCGATAGTGAATCTTAGGGGTGTGGGTGTTGCCTTTATCATTTATCACTAGTATGTCATAGTATTTATAGGTTATAGATTAAGTAACAGTCACTAGGAGACAACGCAGATGGCAGGATGGGAACTCAGTGGAGACATCCCCTAGGAGTCAGCACTGATGACAGGAAGGAAACTCGGCGGAGAGCGCCACTGTACACTCGATGCAAGCATGCGCGAGCTCTGATTCTTCGTTTCCGCCCACTTTCACGAGATATTCGCAACGGACGTTTATACCAAATAATTTTTCTTTTCTCTAAACAAATATACATTATTTTGATATTACGAGTGTCATTATTATTTCGTGTGTGTAACCCTACCTCCACATTTGGTAGCAGAGCGTGGTTGGAGAGTGCTATTGAGGGTTACGAATTAACTTGTGTGAGAGAAAGAAAAGTACCGTTGCACAAGATGGCCGAAAATTGGAACCTCGCGAGCGTAGAACCGCTTGACGACACTAACTATTTCCTATGGAGAGAAAAAATCGAGAGAATTCTGAGAGCGAAAAAGCTCTGGAAGAAGGTGATTAATGTGAAGCCAATCGAGAAGCCTGAAGAAGGTGTAGAAAACTACGCAGCGAAATTTAAACTTTGGAATGAGTGGGACGACGATAATCACGCAGCGCGTGCAGTAATAATTAATACAATGAGTAAAGCACAATTGCTGAAGTACAGTCACGAAAAGAGTGCTGATAAGTTATGGAGCTTAATAAAAAATAATATGGCGGCGGAAACTGAGCAGTTAAAGGCTAGATCACTGAGCGAATTATCAAATCTACGGATGAAAAAAGACGAAAGTATAGATGCGTATATGAATTAAGCAGAAGCCTTGAGAAACCAGTGCATGCAACTCGGAAGAAACATAGAAGATTATGAGCTGAGGATGTATATAATCAAAGGATTGGAATCGGAATTCGATCAAAACGTTCGAGTTTTAAAAACTCAAAAAGAGATAACCATCAATGACATACGGTACGCATTGAAACAAGAAGAATTGAGAAGAGACAAGAGGAAGGAAAAAAAAGACATCGAGGGAAAAACATGTGAGAAAAGCAAGAGAAAAACCGAGGAATGACATAACGTGTTACAATTGCGGGATGAGAGGCCACACATCGAGTGAATGTCGGAATAAACAGAAATGTTTCAACTGTCAAGGATACAATCATATTGCAGCTGATTGTAAAGAGCCACGTAGAAGTACGTCTCGAGGAAGAGGATTCAGAGGGAATTCAAGAGCAAGAGGAAAAGGACGAGGACGAGGACAAAGTGAGGTAACAATGAAAACCTCGGACGAGGCAGTATTATCAGCTTGCGATGAAATACACGTGAGTACAATACAGACTACAGAAAACAACAAAGATAAAGTTGCGAGTGGTTATGAGACTCGGGCGCGACAAGTCACATGACCGGCAACAAGGTTATGTTCGAGAGGTTGGAGGAAGACGTAAGAAGTATTTCCTTAGCGGATAAAAATGGAAAGAAATTAACTTCTGATGGTAAAGGAGAAATTTTTGTAAAACAAAATTCGAATGATGGTGAGATAAGATTAGATAATGTATTATTCGTCCCGGATATTAACATGAATTTGTTATTAATAGCGAAGATAACTGATCATGGTTACAAATGTAAAATTTGATAAACATGGTGCTGTCATTTACAGAAATGAAAACAATATAAAGATGACGGCCGTACGTAAAGAGAATGCGTACTACGTGAAATCATCCATAATAACTAATGAAGGAGCAGCAGCAGTGAAAGATATGGATATATAGCATAGAAGACTCGGACACGCGAACAAGAGGACTATAGAAGAAATGAAGAAAGAAGATCTTGTTATCGGGATAAAAGAAGATAGTAAAGAAAAAAGTCAATGCGAGTCGTGCGTTGCAGGAAAAATGTGCCGAAAGACACATCCCAGATTGACAGGTATCAGAACAAGTAGAATAATGGAGTTGTGGCACATGGATTTAATTGGACCAATAAAACCTTTATCACGTGGCGGTAAGAAATACATACTTACAATCGTGGATGACTATTCAAGAGTGATTTTTTTAGAATTGCTGAATGAAAAAGGAGAGGCTGCAGAAAAATTGAAAGAGCTAATAATTTTAAATGAGAACCAGTCCGAATTGAAATTGAAGGCCATAAGATCAGACAATGGAGGTAAATTTATAGGAAAGGACTTACAAGATTGATTGAAGAAAAAAGGTGTCAAACACGAATTCAGCCCAGCGAGAACGCCACAATGCAATGGTGTAGTAGAAAGAGCGAACAAAACTATAATAGAAATGACCAGAACAATGATAGCAGACTCGAAAATACCATTAGACTTTTGGGGAGAAGCAGCATGTACTGCGGCACATATCCGAAATAGAATTAAATCAACAGTGCATGGTAAGACGCCCTACGAAATGTGGAATGAAAGAAGACCCAACATAAAATACATGCGAAGATTTGGTTGTATGGCATATCTATTGGACAAAGAAGAACGAAGAAAGAAATTCGACTCGAAGATGATTAAAGGGGTATTTGTTGGATACGCAACTAATAATGCATACAGGGTGTACATTCCAGCAACAGGAAGAATCAAAACGGACTGTGATGTTAAATTCGATGAGAGCAAAAACGGATACGAATTAATAAGCGACGAGATAAATGAAGATCGAAAAATTGAAGACAAATTAATAATAATGGATCTGAAATTAGAGAATAAAAATGATACAGTAAATGATCAAGAGGAAATTGAAGAATATGATGAAGACGGAAGAACTGAAACAGAAAGCAGCGAATATGAAGAAACCAATGAAGAAAATTCTACACAGGAAGATGATCCAGAAAACGTAGAGGACAATGAAGAGAACTACGAGATCGATGAACAGCCAATAGAATTAAGAAATAGAGGAAGACCAAGGGGAACAACAAAAGCTGTAATGGAAAAGCGAAGAAACTTAAGACGTGAAGAAGAAGAAAGAGAATTAAGGCAGAGAAACATTAGAAGGTCGGAAAGAATAAGGGATAAGCAATCGGCAATGCTAATAATGGATGAAGAAATACCAAAAAACATCAGAAAAGCAAAGAAGTCAGACTATTGGAAATACTGGAAACAAGCCGTTGAAGAAGAATTAACGTCAATGAAAAAACATAAAGTGTGGGATATCGTATCAAGACCTAAGGATAAAAGAATAATTAAATCTAAATGGATATTTAATATAAAGGAAGATCCGGCTACAGGACAGCGAAAATACAAAGCCCGATTGGTTGCACTAGGTTGTGGTCAACGCCCAGGAGTGGATTATGAAGAAACGTTTGCACCGGTAGTGAGAGCAGAGACGATAAGATTGCTATTCAGTATAACTGCAGAGAAGAAAAGAAAAATGAAGATTTATGACGTCAAAACAGCATTTTTACACGGTACGCTTAACGAAGAAATTTACATGGAATTACCTGAAAGATTTCAAGAAAATAATGAAGAAGTCTGTAAATTGAGAAGGAGTATATATGGTAAAACAAGGTAAATAATGGGCTATGAGAGCCAACGCAGGATCTAATATGCGAAAATTAAAATTAACAAATTCTTGGTCAATACATTAAAATATTAACAAATTAAAAATATCAAACGTTTCTGCCCTGAATTGGGCCCTCTTCAGTGATAGTAGTCAAAGAACGCATATACGATGTATAAGAAATTAAGTTATTAAGCACGCAAACGGTGGTATCGCAACGAGATGACACAAAAACTTAAGCATAGATATATGAAAAAGTTCGCATTCTTGAGAATATCGAAAACGCATTTCGAATCCGCGATGTTATAAAGCGTATGTCCGGACCGCATCCGTGCAGCAAATGACAGCGAGAGTCAATCTCGTCTTCCATAGCAGGGGGAGACGAAAGGTGGCAAACTGTGGCCCGGCAGAACTGCAGAATGCAGTGACTGTTAAGCACTATTTAATAGATAGAAAAATAAAATGATTGACTTACTGCATGCTACACGAACAGTGGTCAAAACGTATCAGATGGTATTCATAGCCATTCTCCATCTGGAGAGAGCGATCTGTAGTCGTCGGAGTCATAACTACTAATGCGAGTTCGAAGGACGCACGCCGTGAACTCAGAGACACATAAGCATATATTGATTAAAAACAAACAAGCATGTAGGCGAAATTACAAACAGCCGCACAAGAGAAACAACGAATTTGTTTAGACAGTAGAGCGATGTTTTATTTTATTATAAGCGGGATGTAAGATTCGCCTAAAAAGGCAGTATCTGTCTGTAAGTTGATGCCATTATGTTGTAAGCCAATATGCAACATTTCAGATACCAAGCGTCTGACATAGAAAGGTTCTTTGTCGAGAATTGCAGCATTCTCGAAATCAAACTTATGGTTGTGATCCACGCAATGCATCTGTACCACCGAATGTCCCCCAGGATTTATTCGTTTATGTTCTCCAATACGAGTTCCCAAAAGTCTACCAGTCTGTCCAGTATAGGAAGCATCGCAATCAGAGCAATTAATGCGATACACAACATTGCTCTGAGAAGCATTATCGACAATGTCCTTATGTACTTTGATGAGACCATTAAGTCGGTTAAAACCGTATAAACTCAGTTTTTTGTCTACAATGCTAGCGAGATGGGTAAACTTCTCTGAAATATTTCTTACATACGGAACAGACAGGTAAGACTTGCTTGTTAGATCTTCATCGTCGGAAGACCCTGATGGAGATCTTTTGAAAAGAGATTTAAGTTTTTCCAAAAGAATCGCGAAAACAAAGTTCAGCGGGTAACCATTTTCGAGTAAGAGTGTAACAGCCAGAGACAGATTTTTTTGGTGGAAAATAGGATGGGATAGTCTAAAAGCTCTGTCAATTAGTCCCAAGACTACTCCTCTTTTTTGGCTATTAGGATGGCTGGAAAAGAAGCTGAGGTATCGTCCAGAGAAAGTTGGTTTGTGATACCAATCGAATATCAATTTTTCATTGGCAACTATTATAGTAGTGTCAAGAAAATTGAGGGTGTTATTATCGCTGATTTCTATCGTGAATTGTAGCCTGATATGGATGGAATTAAAAATATCAAGAGTGTCTTGTATGAACTCAACAGGCGCTGCAGAAGCAACGTCGTCGACATAACGAAAATAAAAGGGCGGAATGTATTTGAGTCGTTTTAAAGCTTTGTTTTCAAGGTCTCGCATAACAATCTCTGCCGCATCAGGGGACAGAGGGGAACCCATAGGGCTGCCATGTGTCTGTCTATAGATGGTATTGTTAAAGGTGAAGTAAGTAGAGTCAAGTACGAATTTAAGAGCGGCTAAGAATTCATCCCGCGGTAATTTAGTATTCGAGGATATGAGATTCCATTGTCTACATATGCTATCAATAACTAATTCGGTCGGAACATTCGTGAAAAGTGAAACGACGTCTAAAGAAAACAGAACGAATCCGGAGGGAAATTCCTTGTTGTTCAATTTTTCTACAAGAGTAAAGCTGTCTTTAATGCTGGATTCGCTTATAGGCAGACTCTTATGTAAAATCTTTTGTAAAAAAGAAGCTAGATCATACAGAGGGGTGTTAATGGAGGGGTGTTAATTGCTCTGATTGCGATGCTTCTTATACTGGACAGACTGGTAGACTTTTGGGAACTCGTATTGGAGAACATAAACGAATAAATCCTGGGGGACATTTGGTGGTACAGATGCATTGCGTGGATCACAACCATAAGTTTGATTTCGAGAATGCTGCAATTCTCGACAAAGAACCTTTCTATGTCAGACGCTTGGTATCTGAAATGTTGCATATTGGCTTACAACATAATGGCATCAACTTACAGACAGATACTGCCTTTTTAGGCGAATCTTACATCCGCTTATAAATAAAATAAAACATCGCTCTACTGTCTAAACAAATTCGTTGTTTCTCTTGTGCGGCTGTTTGTAATTTCGCCTACATGCTTGTTTGTTTTTAATCAATATATGCTTATGTGTCTCTGAGTTCACGGCGTGCGTCCTTCGAACTCGCATTAGTAGTTTTGACTCCGACGACTACAGATCGCTCTCTCCAGATGGAGAATGGCTATGAATACCATCTGATACGTTTTGACCACTGTTCGTGTAGCATGCAGTAAGTCAATCATTTTATTTTTCTATCTATTAAATAGTGCTTAACAGTCACTGCATTCTGCAGTTCTGCCGGGCCACAGTTTGCCACCTTTCGTCTCCCCCTGCTATGGAAGACGAGATTGACTCTCGCTGTCATTTGCTGCACGGATGCGGTCCGGACATACGCTTTATAACATCGCGGATTCGAAATGCGTTTCCGATATTCTCAAGAATGCGAACTTTTTCATATATTTATGCTTAAGTTTTTGTGTCATCTCGTTGCGATACCACCGTTTGCGTGCTTAATAACTTAATTTCTTATACATCGTATATGCGTTCTTTGACTACTGTCACTGAAGAGGACCCAATTCAGGGCAGAAACGTTTGATATTTTTAATTTGTTAATATTTTAATGTATTGACCAAGAATTTGTTAATTATAATTTTCGCATATAAGATCCTGCGTTGGCTTTCATAGCCCATTATTTACCTTGTTTTTCTATTCAGAACCTTATTATATTTTTGTTTCTTATATAAATTTGGTCCAAGCTTTACAATAAGCCTAGTTAGAACTCGATCCGTTCACTGGTTATCGAGATCTAAAAATCTCGGGTACTCCCAACTCGTCGCGTCGCGTATATAGAGCCACGGCTGTCTCGTTCCGCGCGTACTTGGCGCGAGACACTACCGTGTCTCTTGATAGAAGATAAAAGTACTGTGACTACTTAAGTAATAAGGGAGAAAGTGTGATGGAGAGTTTTGAGGAAGTAACAAATGATAAATTAGCAAAGATAGTTAGAAAGTTAAAACGTAAAAGTGGGACGGATGAGGATATTGATTAATATGATAAACAATAATGAAATATGCAATGTACATGTTAAAACCATTGTCTATGTTTCGTTTACGAATTTTCTTTGATTCTTTTCTCAATACAAATTCAGAGGAATCGACAGCTAAGTCTAAGTTATAAGCGATTTAATAACAAAAGTTTAATAATAAAAGTACGACCTCGACAATCTCTTACATAAAAGCATTTTGTAGTCACCATTTGGCTAATTAGTAGCTGCAAAGTAGTGGCAAACTTGTAGAACAGATTAATTAATCGTCCTGTCATCAAGACGATATGTACATTTACCAAAGTTCTATTTTCTGACACGTGTCCGAATCGGCACCGAAAAAGAAGAAAAAGAAAGAAGACCAAAGTTCTACGAAGAATTGCATGTATAACATAATTTTAACAACAAATAAAAGTTTCAAATGGCATCACAATAATTAAGTTTATCAAAACTGATAATTAACTTTTCTGTCATTATGACGTCTAAAGATAATTGGATAAAAAATCCTGACGTTACCTACATCAAACATCCCAATTATGGTGTTCCCAAAATGAAGGTTGATTCTGATATATATAAAGGACCCCGCCATAATCATAGGGAAATTGGGTTTCGGTGAAATTGGCCGAAACTTTGAAAATAAATAGTTTATGTAATGCTGATTGAAAGTCACAATGGGCAAGATTCACAATAATCAACCGTTTAGGAGCTATCAGCGTTCAAAAGTCAAAATAAGGTGTCATTTTAATACTATTGTGGAACAGTGGATTACAATGTATTATTCTGCATAATCAGACAACTTATTTCTTTTATTAATACAAAAATATGTATTTAGGTGAAAAAATATGTATATACACTATATGAAGTATGTATATGCGCACGCATGTGTACATATACACTATATGAATTGTAACCGTATGATATAATTCATATATTATGTGTATATTCTTGCATGTATGTACATATTTTGTGTGTGAGTGTATGTGTGTATGTGCGCGCGCGCGCGTGTGTGTATGTCTGTGAGTGTGTATGTGTGCGTGTGGGTGCGTGCGTGCATTCGTGCGTGCATCTATGTGTGTATGAATGTGTGCGATTGTGTGTGACTATGTAATTGTGTTGTCCGTGTGTATGTGTCCGTGAGTTTGTGCGTGTATGTCAGTGAGTGTGAGTGTGTAAGTCGTGCTCCATAAACGTTGACAGAACGCAAGGACTTCATATTGTATTACCAGAAAAGATATGCGTACGCAAACTTACACATTTATATACAATACATGCGTGTGTATGTCCAACGCATGTGGATCTGTGCTTGTATATGAGCACACAAATACGTTTGTACATGTCAGTTTTTCTTACTAAAACCACATTAAGCGAACACACACACGCACACGACCACACACACGCACACGAATACGAACACGCACACACGCGCGCACACACGCGCGCTCACACGTACACAAACGCGCGCGCATACACACATATACACTTACACACAAAATATGTGCATACATGCAAGTATATACACATAATATATGAATTATATCATACGGTTACAATTCATATAGTGTATATGTACACATGCGTGTGCATATACATAATTCATATAGTGTATATACACATTTTTTCACCTAAATACATATTTTTGTATTAATAAAAGGAATAAGTTGTCTGATTATGTAGAATAATACATTGTAATCCACTGTTCCACAATAGTATTAAAATGACACCTTATTTTGACTTTTGAACGCTGATAGCTCCTAAACGGTTGATTATTGTGAATCTTGCCCATTGTGACTTTCAATCAGCATCACATAAACTATTTATTTCCAAAGTTTCGGCCAATTTCACCGAAACCCAATTTCCCTATGATTATGGCGGGGTCCTTTATTCAAGCAGATTTGAATGAATATTTAAACGCATACTAGTGAAACAGAAGAAACAATAGCTTTCCGAGAAACTTTAATACAAGTACGTGGACGCTATATCCACCCAAGTTCTGTCGTAAAACTAAAGGAAGATTATCCTAAAGAAAAATGGGAAGCTTAAGTATCATATACCATTCCTGATTTAAAGGATAATAATAAGTTAATTGAATTACCTAAAAATGCAAATGACCTGATTTCTATCTACAAAATGTTATTAAATAGTAGAGATAAAGTTATAATTAGTTATCCAAAGATATGTTCTATTCGGTTGGGACTCTTCTGTCTGTGTGGAAAATACTATTGTACATGTTATCATGAATATATTACTAAATCTGATGACTGTGTTGGGACAATTGATGATATTTGGAGTTTATCGAATCTAATTATAAATCAGAAAAGCGCACAATTATACTATTAATAAGTAAATATTATTAAATGCAGCAAAAGATGCTGCAAAAGAGAATGACTGTAAGAATACCACTAGCATAAATAATGTTTATAATAATATGATTAGGATACCTTGCAACTTTCCAAACCATAAAGATATTTTTTTAATGTGTGTATATTTTATGATATTAACTATTATTGTTCTGTAGAAAGTAATCTAACTTTATGCTACAACATTTTGTAATATTTAACATAAAATAAAATTTAACATTTTTTATTTTTTAATATAGAAAAAGTATTATTTCAATATTTTTATCGTAGAAACAAGTTCCATATGCTTTTGTACCAATCATTCTAAATCGACAATCCATATGATAATTATCACGATGAATAAGACATTCAATGGAACTATGGGAGCTCCAATCTGGAAGTTATTCCTTGATAATGTTTTTTATTTATTTAAATAATACCCTAAAAGTGTGTGTATTACCGAAACTGAAAAAACAATTGTTCTTATTTATTTATTCCAAACAAACATATCTCGAATTCTCAACAACCTGTATTTTGTTACTTTATTCCACTATGACAACTATAAAGACTACAAAAGGTGCTATTTAAAGAATCTTACGAGGATTATCTTAATCTTATTCGGACATGATTAAAGTGCCTATGAGACTCTTGTATCGCTCGGCAACAAAGCTTCTTCAGTCTGTCATATTAGAATACCATTCTAACTATGTTAGAATTTATCTATAGCAATAAGAAAAAACTTTAGCACATACAGAACCTGAGATATTAGTAAAAATTAAACTTTTCTGTAAAATGCAAAACCAAATAATATGTTCTTGCAAGCTGGAAAGAGAGGTTTATTTATAACATATAAACAACTTTTATGTGTAAAATATTCATGTGAAAGGTGACGATCAATTCTTTTTTAAATTGTCCGCGAGTTTCTTCGAGAGTTGTTTCGTACTAGTTTCCTTTACGCATGCACGTTACTGATTATAACGCTACGTAGGATTAGTTTCAACTTGTTTCGCGACTATTCTAATTCGCATTCGCTTGTAGCGCAAGGATGAGGACGACGAGGGACAGCGTGTTTTGGGCCAAAAAATGGGCTGTGCTGCGAGCACGTTACAAAAAAAATATTTTCTGATAAAGTAAGAAACACTTTAAAGCAGATACCTGGTAGCAAATGTACTATCGACAAGCATATCTTTTGTTTCTTGAGTATATTCTTGATGTTTTTAACAAATTCAATGCATTTTTTCAAGCTGAAGAAACAAAAGTTCATTTACTACAGTCAGCCGCGGAAAATTTTTTGAAAACCATCCTTCGTAATGTAGTAAAAGCTCCGTTATTACAGTTTATTGGGATGGGTGTAATTGATCTTTTACTCGCGTGCAATCGTATATCTCCTGATCAAGTTATGGTCGGACAGGACTGCCAATACCTTCTTGATCGATTGAATGAAGAAGGTCAAAGTGAAATTGTCAAATCAGTGTACGCCAGTTGTTTGTCATTAATGCTACAACATCGCTGCTAAAGAAATTCGTCGGAGACTTTTTGTCAAATAGGATTTTCTGAGTAAATTGAGAATTTTTGATCCGAAATTTGCTCTGCAGCAAGAAGAAAGATTTGTAGGAATTGGATATTTCTGGAGATAAATTTAACTCAAATTTGATCGTCAATCATTTCTCAGTTTAGGAAAAAAGTAGACACATGATTGAATATATCTTATTATGAATTTTTATAAAACGTGTACGCATAAATTAATAGCGTTTTAGAGAGATAAAAAAAATATCTTCTGATAAAGTGAGAAACGCTTTAAGGCAGATACCTGGTAGCAAATGTACTATTCAATACCTGACCCTAATGAATAAAATTAAAGCAGCCTTCCTAAACAAATCAATAACTTGTTCGGATCGAGTTTATAATATGTGGTATACATATTTTTTATGAGAGCTGGGAGACATTGGCTCTACATAAATAAGATTGCTCTCAAGAACTTCATAACTTCAAATACGTATACATGTATAGAGCTTAATGGTCATGGGCTTATTTTACTACTAATCAAACTAAAGGATAACCCAGAACAGTTTTTACCCTAGTTCTTTTCAAACCAAACTTGTGAACGAATATTTCGTCAAACAAGGTCAATGTCACACTTACTCAACAATTGTAAATTTTTCTATACTAGACCTTTTGCGAAGGCTGTCCAGAATTCAGATGATAAACGAAATCGTCACTGACTTAAGTATGTTATTTATATACTACAATTCAATTTTATTACTCTATTATTATTTTATTATTATTCCTATTACTTTATAACTTATGTTAGGAGATTCATTTATTTTTCCGAAGGAAAAGTGCTCGTCAAAATTGGGAAATACAACAGAAAAAGATCGTGGAAAATTAATAACACTTAGTGAAATCAAAGATATTCTTTTTCGCGCTAAAGCTGGCGCACTAACTGATTGTCTTGCGTTAGAAATAAATGCTACAGAAGAAGCTTTTTATACGATCACGAAGACAACCGGAGTGAATCTGACAGCGACAAGAATGGTGATGGTATATCATCAAATGAAAATTCAGGGTATATTTCCGAAATAGACCTCAATGATATTACTGAATCTAAAACTATTTTTCAAAACATGGATCATCTGGATCTGAAGAATTTTAGTCAAACTCCAAACAATAATAAATCAGCTTTAAAAATAAAACTAAATACTGGCAAAACTATGACTGTAAAGAAATCAACCCTTTGCAGGTTTTTTTACCGAAAACAAAAGTTGCCTGTCTGCCGACCGGCTAGATAGAGTAAAGGGAATGGGCTCTCAAAAAACTCTTTCAAAAACAAAACTTTTAAAAAGTCGAAAGAGAATAAAGAAATCTATTAAACCAAAGAACAAAAAAAGTAAATTGGAAGAGGAGCAAGTTGAAGAAAGTGAGACAGAAACTGAAGATGACTACATTTCAAAATTTGAAAGCAGCGGCAGTGAATATGTGGCAGAACACAGTAGCTCTGATTTGGAGGCCCCAAAGAACCGACAAATAGCCACTGTTAAAGAAAAATACTATGCAGTATACTATGATGATTAGTGATATATAAGAAGAATAATAAAAATCAAAGAGGCAACGTGTCAGATAAAATTTCAGCCATCTCTGGAAGGAGAAAACACTAAAATTTTAATTGTGTTAAATATATCTCTGTTTGGGCAAAAATAGTTTGGTCGGTCGATAAACACGGAGCTGTGGCCGCGTCGGCACATGCTGCCCGACAAGCGGCAGCGCTTGCTGCAAGAGCTCGAGCCAGGAAACGGCAAGAAACGTGGCGGAAAATCGTGCCGTTCGTAATAAGACGTTGGTGTAAGCAGACTCTCTGTGGTACAAGGCTATTCCGTCGGCAAAGCGATAACTTGTTGGCTCAACTGCAAGACGTGCAGCAACAATTAAAACAATTAGAGAGGACCGGATGGGGCACCTACATCGCCTTCAACAGAGGACACAGTTTCTTCACGGCGAGAAATTAGAAAACCAATCGCTGCTCAGTCTCGTACTGTCGGAGGATGGGACCTATTTTGATATAACCATAACGATACTGTGATCAGAGTTCTACGCGACCCTCTACGCGACGATTATAATCATTTCTTATAACGTCTTTCATTTAAAAGGACTTTGAAGAGGCAGACATAAACTCGAGGCATACGAGTAAATGTACACAAAGATATTTTAAAGTAATGGAAAGTGAACTGTGTGGGGACGGATACGTAAACAAACATGTAACCAAGTTTTTCGAACAACTACGATAGGTATGTGTAAGGTAATGACTGACAAAGCTGTTGACGAGGGACAAGGACAAACGCGACAAGGATAACAATATAACGCAGTGAGCGGAGGAAGACGCAGCTCGACGAGCGGCAACGATTGCTGCGAGAGCTCGAGTCGACAGGAGATGACAAACAACATGAGATCCTGTTCTGTTGGCTCGGCTCAAAGACGTGCAGCAGAACAGGATCTCCGTATCGGCGAAATGGAGGATCGGATGCGACAGCTATTTCGTCTGCAGCACAATGTCCACATTCCTCCGCTCGGCAAAGGTGGGAAAATTGCGTCTTCTAAGTATAGTGCGGTCGGGGGAGAATGAGATAAGGGTGCACAACGTGCTGCTGAATGACCAGCGGCTTCGACGGCCCGCTTATTCCATCAACAACGACGGTATAATAAATAACGTACTTTTAAAAATTACTACGTACTTTTAAAAGTTATGATTTTATGTAAAGAACTAACAAGATTCAATAAGTATTTTTAAGTAAAATAATAAATAATTCAGTTCTTTATTAAAACAAAAGTGCAATTTAGACACATTTAACCATCGACATATTTAAAATAAGAGAAAATTATAATCAATAAACATCCTTCGTGTGTACATTTGGCGTCATAAATATCATTATATTATAGATAAATTTCGCAATTGTACGTATTCGAAATTCGTGCATTATATTTAAAATTCATAAATCATCGTGTGTGTATGTGTATGTATGTGTTGGCATAATCGTCATGTCTTTCCCATGCTAGTGTAGATAACAAAAGAGAATTTATAATAAATAAAGCTTTTGAAATTATTCGGTGTTTTAATTCGTACCATCATTTGTTTCATTATATATTAAATATCATATTTTTCTTTTATTATATGTTCTTAAATTTCAGGCAGGGGGCGGTCTATCTTATAAACAAGTCTTTGCTTGAAATTACGTGCAACCCAATAATTTATTAATATTTATTAAATTAGTTATTGGCAAAAAGAATATGCATGACCAGGGTGAAAATCCTCCAACCGCGGATCACAACCCCAGGAATATAATCTAGCGATGGACGATGCAGCGGTTCGGCAGTTAAGTGTGTGTCAATACATTAGCGTGCAGCAGCCTGCATTCGCTCATCAATAAGCAACACCTCGTGCTGCAGATCCGGCGCTTCCGAACAACACGGAGCCATTACAGATTTAAAATGATCAAAACGAATTATTCCGTACTATCGGCCAACGCAGACTGAAGTGAATAAGAACCGCTACAACCGAAAAATAGAAGAAAAAGATTTAAAAAAAGAGCCAGCAAAAATCGCTACGAGCACAGTTGCATTCGTCGAAAAAGAAGCTAAAATGAGGCTAAAATGAAGCTACTATGAAAAACTTCTTATTACGGGATACTCATCTTCAGTCAGCACTTTGTAAAAGGAGCAACATTCGAATCCGTACCACCGTACGAAGTGACATCATTTCTTACATACACACTGCGGGCATATATTTTGTTACTGTAGTAAGTTAGTAAGGATTTCAAAAGCGTGCGAAATGCAGCGAGTGTGATAAAAAGTTATCCATACGACACTTGAAAGAACACTTGTGTTAAGATATGTTTGAATTCGGCGCTCTCAGTGACCGAACTGTGTCGCTGTTGTGCACATTATCGGCCCGCGATTACAGGAGTGCGACACCACACTCTCTTTCGCCGAGACCTGCGTAGCGAGCGGACGTGCGCTTACGTGGATGTACGCGGTCATCCCGTTGAGCGCCCTAACGTTAAGTATTTTTATGTACAATCGCAGATTAATAAAGAAATAAGGTAAAACACACAAAACATTGGTCCTTCAAAAGCCGGATAGGAATTGTGCGATAGAAAAGCGCTTATTAATACCAGAGAGGTACATTCTTCGTGTATCGATTTGAGGTTAGAATCGTCGACTAGTTACTACTTCTGAGAAAGATTGTTAACGATGGACGAGGCTCAGTTAAGTAAATTAAAAAAGAAACGTGGTATGGTCAAATCAAGCCTAACGAGATTTAAGAGCTTCTTAGATAATTATAGAGAGCATGACTACAGAGTATTGAAACTTCGTTTCGAGAAAGCAAAATCTTTGTTATCAGAGTTCGAGAACATTCATTCAGAAATCGAGATAGCTGAGGATAGTAACGACGACGATTCTAGAATACTATTTGAGAACAATTACTACGAACAGATAGCGAGAGCAGAAGAGTTGTTAAACGAAGGGAAACGGAGACGCAGCTTCGGTCGGTGACGCGACGGGCAATGCAGATGTACGAGCAGTATTAACGCAGTTATCAAACTTAACCTCAAATGAGACGGGTGTTAAGCTACCAACCATAACATTACCGAAATTTGATGGAAAGTATGAAGAGTGGTTAAGTTTTGAAGATTCATTCAAAGTTCTAGTACATGATAACGTAAAAATTCAGACAGTACAAAAGTTTAACTATTTAAAGTCATGCTTAGTAGGGAATGCTGCTCAAATCATACAGTCCTTATCATCAACGGCAGAAAACTATGAGATCGCGTGGAACTTATTGAAAGAAAGATACAGCAATAAACGCATTATTATTCAGAACCACGTTAAAGCATTATTTGAGTTACAAACATCCAAAGAATCTGCATTGAGTTTGAGCGCGCTGATCGACACTGCACTCAGGCATATACAGTCATTACAAATCTTAGAGCAACCAGTAGAAGGTTGGGATGCACTGCTTCTGCATTTAATTGGTTCAAAAGTCGATAAGAAAACACGCATAGAATAGGAAAAATCCTTAGAGGGTACAGAAATGCCCACGTTAGATCAATACTTAAAGTTTTTGCGTAATAGATGTCATGTATTGGAAGCTATTACTACTGACGTGACAAATCGTGAAAATGCAGTAAGCAATAAAGCATCAAATTCTAATAAGATAGCGTTTAATAAACCGAAACAAGTTTTACTTGAAACGCAAGCTAAGGTCAAGTGTCACGTTTGTGGAGAAAATCACAATTTGCCAAACTGTGAAAAGTTTAGAGCCATGAGTCATACTGATAAGACGGAGTCAATCAAGAAGGCAGGCTTATGTTTCAATTGTTTTAGGGCTAATCACAGAGTCAATGAATGTAAAGCGAGTAGTTGCAGGAAATGTGAGCGCAGGCATCATACAATGCTACATAATCCAGCTAAGTCGAGCGACGCAACACTTCCGACACCGCAAGGAGTGGAGCATAACAAGGAGCAAGTAGTAGCACAGGCAGCTAGTCAGAGTTTGAGTTCAAGACTGAAAGATACCTCGCAGGTAATTTTATCTACAGCAATGGTGGACATTGCGGATGCCTTAGGACAGTATCACCAATGTAGAGTAGTTTAGACGCGGGCTCACAATCTAATATTATATCAGAACAACTCTGCGATAAGCTAAGTTTACACACAAAATCAGTAGACATTCCTGTCAGTGGAATAGGAGAAACACTCTCTTATATCAAATCTTCAACTATGGCAACCGTTAAATCTAGAATTAATAGCTTCGTCATTAATATTGATTGTTTAGTCATTACTAAGGTAACAGAGGTTTTACCTTCAAAAATTATTAATCGTATGGCCCTAGGCATACCGGAAAACATCATTCTAGCGGATCCGACATTTGATCAACCAAATCAAATAGACATGCTTATCGGAGCAGAAAACTTTTATCAATTGTTATGCGTTGGTCAGATTAGGTTAAATACAGGTAAAACTATTTTGCAGAAGACTCGATTTGGTTGGGTGGTGTCCGGTAAAATTGAATCTTGTCATTCGATAACAAATAGGCTATGTCACCTTTCTCGAAGCCCTCTCGAGGACATGGTGCACAAATTCTGGGAGACTGAGGAGTTGCCACCGAGGAAAATACTTTCACCTGAGGAAGAAGAATGCGAGAAACACTATCAGCAATCAGTTCGGAGGCTTCCGTCAGGACATTAATCAGTAGGATTGCCATTCAACGATAAGAAGGAGAAGTTAGGCGAATCATATGGAATAGCATTAAAAAGATTTTACGCGTTGGAAAGAAGACTAAGCGCCAATCCTAAACTATACGAAGACTATCGAAACTTTCTCGAGGAATATGAAGCATTAGGGCACATGACAAGAGTTGAAGATACAAGCTTGAAGGATGGATATTTTCTTCCTCATCATGCAGTGTTGAAGGAGTCGAGTACTACAACAAGGTTAAGGGTGGTGTTTAACGCATCAAAGAAAACAACGACTGGCTGTATCGCTAAATGACGTGTTGCTCACCGGTTCGGTAGATCAAAATTCTTCCTCTATATTTACTAGATTCCGCTCACACCCTATAGTCTACACAGCAGACATTGAGAAAATGTATAGACAGGTGTTTATACACCCAGAGGATCGTCAGTATCAGAAGATACTATGGAGAGATAATCCAGAGGAGCCTAATCAAATCTTCGTGCTTAACACAATAACTTATGGGATGACTTCAGCAGCATATCAAGCAATACACACCTTAGAGCAACTAGCACAAGATGAAGCACAAAAGTACCCAGAAGCAGCAGAAGTTCTTACCGAAGATACTTATGTCGATGATGTACTGTCAGGTAACAAGACTGTGGAACAGGCGCTAACTGTGAAGAGAGATCTTACGGATTTGTTGAGGGGCGGAGGCTTCCATCTTAGGAAGTGGGCTTTCAATCATCCACTTTTAACGAAGAGCAGAAAACCAATCATGGAGCGGAGGAACACATTTGTTTAGACTCTTCGGATATACATAGAACATTAGGAATTCTGTGGAATCCTCAACAAGATTGCTTATTGTACCGAGTCACAATCCAACCAATGGAGGTCAAGGTGACAAAACGCACTATATTGTCACAAATCGCATCTCTTTACGATCCACTTGGCCTTCTAGGACCAGTTATTGTCAAGGCTAAAATATTACTACAGGGCTTGTGGAAACTACAGCTAACATGGGATCAAGCAGTTCCAGAAGAAATCTACACAGCATGGAAGACCTTTCAGGATCAAAGGAGTGAACTAAACAAGATCACTTTCCGCGTCAAATCTGCGTAGCACAACACGTAAATCTACAGCTGCATAGATTTGCCGATGCTAGCGAAGCAGCTTATGGAGCATGCTTGTACATAAGATCATCGAATGCTCAACAATCACACTACGTAGCATTGGTTTGCTCCAAATCAAGAGTCGCCCCATTAAAAAGGCTCACATTGCCTAGGTTGGAGCTGTGCGCAGCATTGTTATTATCAAAACTTTGTGAATTTGTTTTGAAGGCCCTTAAAATGACATTTGACAAGAGAGTTCTTTGGTTAGATTCAACCATAGCGTTGCAATGGATCCGTACACCGCCACATCGGCTAAAAACATTCGTGGCAAATAGAGTCGCTCCTATCCAAGAGATTACTTCTCGCTTTGAATGGCGACATATAGCATCGCATGACAATCCTGCTAATCTGGTGTCCAGGGGAGTTCTTCCTTCGGATATCGTCGGTAATGTTCTGTGGATCAACGGACCAGGATGGCTCTCAGAAAATGAAGACAATTGGCCCAACTTTAATCCAACACTGGCTGAGGTTCCTGAGCAACGCACAACAATCAGTTTAAAAGCAGAGCTAAGTTTCGACATACTACGACGATTTTCCTCATTTACCATGCTTCGTAGAGTGGTGGCATGGTGTCTTAGATTTATTAATAATTGTCGTGCGAAAGACAAGATTGAGGGTAATTTATCCAGTTTTGAATTAACTCACGCGATGCATAGGGTTGTTAAACTCGTTCAACTCGAGTCTTTTGCAAATGAAATGCGTAGGTTAGGAGCAGGAAAATCTCTTAAGCAAAATAGCAATCTTATTTCCTTGCATCCATTTCTAGATTCTAGCGGTATTATGCGCGTAGGAGGTAGACTGGAAAATGCTAGTTTGAAGTATGAGCAAAAACATCAGATTATTTTACCAGGAAAGCATCATGTAACAGATTTAATTATTCGAGATGCTCATATTTCACAACTGCATGCGGGACCTCAAGCAACATTATATTGTATTAGACAGAGATTTTGGCCAGTGCATGGCAAGAAGCGTATTAGAAAGATTATACACGAATGTGTAACATGCTTTAAGGCAAAACCAAAAATGGTAGACTATGAAATGGGTAATCTTCCTAAGGACAGATTCGAATCTTCGCGACCCTTTTCGAACTCAGGCGTTGATTATTGTGGTCCATTCTGGATAAAGGAACGAAAACAGCGTAATCGCAGTAAAGTCAAGGTCTATGTTGCAGTTTTTGTATGTCTGGCAACCAAGTCAGTGCACTTAGAATTGGTGAGTGATCTGACAACGGAGGCATTTATAGCAGCACTTAAGAGATTTTTTAGTCGTAGAGGTAAAGCGAATATCATGTTGTCGGATAACGCCACTAATTTTGTGGGCACACGGAACGAATTACAAGAACTCTATGATTTCATTAACACTCAATCTCATAAGGAAAAAACAAACAAATGGCTAAGTGAACAAGAAGTTGTTTGGAAATTTATTCCTCCAAGATCTCCTCACTTTGGAGGAATTTGGGAGGCAGCTGTTCGTTCTTTTAAACATCACCTACATCGCGTAGCTAAGGATACTCTGTTCGCATTCAAGCGATTTAATACTCTGATAATGGAAATAGAGGCAGTATTAAATTCTAGGCCGTTAACGCCTATGTCATCCGACCCAAACGACTCAAATGTATTAACACCCAGTCATTTTCTAATTGGAGGATTACTTTCATCAATTCCAGAAGTCGATTTCACTGATACTCCAAGTAATAGATTATCACAATGGCAACACATACAAAAGTTAAAACGAGACTTCTGGAACAGATGGAATAAAGAATATCTTACCGAATTGTCTCAGCGTACCAAGTGGACTAAAAATAACAAGCGTACACTGCAAATAGGCGATTTAGTTATTTTAAGAGAGGATAAAACGCCACCTTTGTATTGGCCTACGGGACGAATCATTAATGTCTATCCCGGTCGTGACGGCATTATTAGAGTAATTGAGGTAAAAACTGCGAATGGAGTGTATAAGCGTGCGACGGGAAATGTGGCTCTTTTACCTATAGGTAAGATTAATGAATAAGTTATGTTACGGGTTGAACGTGAGGTTCAACGGGGGCAGAATGTTAAGATATGTTTGAATTCGGCGCTCTCAGTGACCGAACTGTGTCGCTACTGTCACAGACTGTGTCGCTGTTGTGCACATTATCGGCCCGCGGTTACAGGAGTGCGACACCACACTCTCTTTCGTCGAGACCTGCGTAGCGAGCGGACGTGCGCCTACGTGGATGTACGCGGTCATCCCGTTGAGCGCCCTAACGTTAAGTATTTTTATGTACAATCGCAGATTAATAAAGAAATAAGGTAAAACACACAAAACAACTTGGAAACTGAACACAAGTAAGTATACATTTAGAAATGACTAAAATACTGAACAATATAAAGTTGATAGTAATGAAATAGTTCAATAGCGCCAAAGAAAATGGAACGCACACAAGTATAGGCATACGTATTCATCAAAGCACTTATATACATATACTAATTATTAGTAGATGGTCGCGACAAAACAATTAAATAATATTTTGGACAATCATGAAATATTAGTGATATTTTTATAACTTAATCTGTTTTTTATTACCCCAATACCTTTCAGAAAATTGCAATGACTAAATTCTTAATTTGAGGCGGGGCGGTACGAGAGCCATCCTCTCCACACTGTAGCATGCTGTTCCGTTTGCAATCTGGCAGCTCTGCTTGTGTGTACGGTTTGTCGCACTTCTCTGTCGCGCGACAAAAGTCACTCCTCTGCCCGTGCCCTTAGATCGCTTCGAGCAATTCTTCATATCGTCTCTTTTTATGGAAAAGTAGACTGATTTGGAAGTAAATGTAATAAAGTTAAAATACAAGACACATCTAGCGAATAATGAGTGGCTATTTCAATATATTAACATTTTCCATTTGCGTAGAAGTATGTTTAGGCGAAGGACATAATCCAAAATCTGTATGTTTTACAAAATTTTTCTCGCGAGTTTTAAACACTGTTTGAGTTTAGACGTAACACTTCTTTTCGTAGGACTGATTTCTATCACATCTTTGGAAATTTTACTAGTGTTGTTGGACTGGAGAAGTGTTTCTGTAATAAGTGCCGTGTCAAACTAAAACGAACTATTTTTTTCATTACGTAATTTTGTACCTCAATAAATCGCTACTTTTGCTATTTTTTTCATGGAGATTCTCTCGTATTCACAAAACTTATCTTTCCATTCGTTCAATTTGTTATAATTCGAATATAGAAAAACACAGTTCAGAATCAAATGATTTTTCAGAACTTCTGCCAAATAATTCTGCCCGGGATAAAAATGATATTTCAACACCAGCGTTAGTGAAAAGAATAAGGATGTCACATTTAGAATGGTCACTGCGTGCCTTGTTAAGGTTACGATATATAACAGGTTATTATACATTTATAAAAGAGACATTGTATTCATGTTGACAAATTAAAACCAAAAATACGTCTTCTGGTATCCATGAATTAAGTCAATACCAAGAGAAGTAGGTATTAATTTTCTGCCTGCTGCAACAGTGACATAATTTCTAATGCAAATGTTATATGCACAGGGATTAAAGCGTCTGTCCCAATACCGTGTTTTTCCATGAGAGATATTAATTCTGCCTCTGTTAAATAATCCGGAGGCTGTGTATAACATTCGACTAATTTTTCCTGTAATAAGAAAACAAGACATTCTGTACACGTCATACGTAAACTTCCCCCTCTTAACATTAGATCTTATATTATATATATTTCTAGATACGGTTATAATGTTATAATGGAACATAAGGAGGAACATACAGGACAGAAACACCGGGTATGGGGGAATATAGTCGCCACATGTTCAGTGTGCAAGGACTCCATAAGAATATCTGGCCCACTTAATATAAGCCAGATCGAACAAATAATATATAACCACGTCTCAGAAGAACAAACAATGGCGCAAAAATCTGAAGTTGATGTCCAGGAGGCGCAGGAACCTGAAGTTCAGGTGGAAGAACCTCCTCCTCGACTAGAGGAAATAGAAGGGTAATTATACTTTAATTTGATATGTATATTTATACGTTTTCTATATATTTGTTTATACTTTATATTTCCTTATATTTATTGACGCTATTTCTGTGTGTTATAGACTCAGACATCGTCGACAAGAAGACGTACATTACCGTGTCGAGGAGGCGCAAGAAGTTGATGTCCAGGAGGCGCAGGAACCTGAAGTTCAGATGAAAGAACCTCCTCCTCGACCAGAGGAAATAGAAGGGTAATTATATTTGATTTGATATGTATATTTATACGTTTTCTATATATTTGTTTATACTTTATATTTCCTGATATTTATTGACGCTGTTTCTGTGTGTAGACTCAGACATCGTCGACAAGAAGACAAGAAGAGAAGAAAGAAGCAGAAGGAGACCAGCTATTCCGTTCACATATTTAAGGTGTTGAAGCAAAAACATCCAAATATGGAAATTTCAATCATGGCCATGAGCATTATGAATAGCTTTGTCAACGATGTCTTTTAACGAATTGCCACCGAGGCATCAAATCTGGCAAAAATAAATAAGCGTTCAACAATCTCGTCCCGGGAGATCAAAACTGCCGCGAAACTTTGTTTGCCGAGGGATCTCGCAAAATACGCGGTCATGGAGGGAACAAAAGCAATGACAAAATTCAACTCCAATTAGCAATTCCGTCCTGCATTCAAATCAAATGACTTTTTTGACTGAAAAGAATATAAGCAATTATGCGCGTATAAACGGCAACGGTGTAATAGAACGACGCATGCGCGCATTCCATTACGATAGAGGGAAGAAGCGTCAGCTCTCTCGCGAGTCGATTAGCGAACGTGAACGTATAGATCCCAGATCCTCTTTTGTACTCTGCTTTGCCTGAATAAACTGTTCTAACTTTAATACCGCAATCACCTCTCGCGTACCTACACTGGCATTTCCTACCAACTCTATAGGTTATGGGCCCAGAAACCCACGCGACGTGTTCGGTTTAAAGTGTGTCAATCGCGAAGTGAATAGACTTGGTCTCGCAACGGTGTGATTCGTGAAAATGGCGAACAGTGATAACGTGCAGTACAAAATTCCGTTGTTCGACGGAACAAATTTTGGAAGCTGGAAGTTTCGGATGGAGACCCTCCTGAACGAGCTGGAGCTCCTTGAATATACGAAGAAGGACTGGACGGAAAGAGTGGTGATACGGGAGGAAGACACGGCGGCCACGAGGGCCACAAAGGAACTACAGCGAATAAAATTCGAGACTGCTGATAGGAAGTGTCGTTCGCAAATTGTTCAAAGAATCGCAGACAGTCACTTGGAATATGTGAGAGACTGCAAATACGCGCGCGAAATGTGGAATGTGTTAGTTACGACGTTCGAGAGGAAAAGCATCGCGAATCAGCTGCTTTTAAGAAAGAGACTACTCCTGATGAAATTCGATCCGAACGGTGACACGCTTGCAAACCACTTTTGAACTTCGATAAAGTAATTCGGGAACTTCGGTCGACGGGCGCAACGCTCGAGGAGACGGACCTGGTGTGCCATCTTTTATTAACGATGCCGGCGGAATACAATCAAGTTGTCACGGCGATAGAGACAATATCGGCGGAAAAATTGACGATTGCTTTCGTTAAAACTCGTCTGCTCGACGAGGAAGCAAAACGCACGGATCGGGGAAAGAAGAAGCATTCAGTGGAACCTGCGAATGCGTTCTCGGCACGGAAAAGATCTTCGGGATGGAGGCCGTCGAAAGGCGGAGGAAATAAGACTAAAGTACAATGCCATAAGTGCGGGAATTACGGACACGTGCGCGCGGAATGTAAAAAGCATGAAAAACACGCGAACTCGAAATCGGTGAACGCGGCAGTCAGCTCGTGTGACCACGACGAGGACGATTGCCCGGAATTGTGTTTCTTTGCTCACTCGGGTGGGAGGAATTGTGACTTGTGCGGAAAAACGCAGTCGGCTAACGCGGCGGTCGTTTCCACAAAGGACAAAGGAAACAGCTGTGCGGATTTTTGTTTTATGGCACGTGCAAGTGGAACTACAGAGGATTGGGCTCTGGATTCAGGTGCTACGGAGCATCTTGGGAACGGAAATTTACCAATGAAAAATGTAAAACCACTAAAACACCCAGTGTCGATACAACTCGCGAAGACAGGAATCACGCTCAAAGCGGAAAAGCGCGGGGAAATCGTGGTTTGTTGCTCAGTGAACGGGCGGAAGAACGCAATAACTATTAAAAACGTTTTAATCGTACCCGGCTTGGAACATAATTTACTGTCTGTGAGGAGACTCGAGCAAAATGGATATCGAGTAGCGTTTGAGAACGGAAAAGGAACAATAGAAAAACACGGAAAAGTGGCAGCGGTTGCAACAATTTCGGATAGAAATTTATATGTATTAAATTTCCACACGGAGACGGTGTTAATCGCGGAGTGTTTGGAAACGTGGCATCGACGACTCGGACACTTAAGCTACGAAAGTCTAAGGAAGTTGCCAGCGATGGTCGACGGAATGGAATTAAATTCCAAGGAAACACCTTCAAAGTGTTTGTCAGGTGTGTGCTGAAAGAAAACTAACGAAACTACCGCATAACCATTCGCGGAAAAGGGCCACGAGACCATTGAAATTAGTCCACAGCGACTTGATGGGACCGATGAAGGAATCATACGACGGGTTTCGCTACGTGATGACCTTCACGGACGATTACACGCACTTTGCAGCAGTGTACATGCTTAAGACAAAGGCGGAGGCATTTCGTTACTTCAAAGTGTACGAGGCAATGGCAACAGCCAAGTTTAACTGCAAAATTAGCAGGTTTCGATGTGACAACGGACGCGAGTATCTCTCGAATGAAATGAAGAGATATTTTGATAAGAACGGAATTTTGTACGAATTGACAATTCGGTACACCCCACAACAGAACGGGGTGGCGGAGAGGTTAAATCGAACTCTGTGTGATCGAGCTCGATGTCTCCTAATCAATGTCAATATGAGCAAAGGATTCTGGTCAGATGCAATAAGGACGTCGGTGTATTTAATAAATCGGAGCCCGACATTGTGCATTGAGAGGAGGAATACTGGCCACGCTCTGGTACGGGAATAAGCCAGATTTACGGAAATTAAGAGTGTTTGGGTGCATCGCACATCTACGACTTCCTCAAGCATTAATTCACGGCAAGTTCGAGGCCAGAACTGTGCCTTGTAAACTGCTGGGTTACGTAACAAACGGCTACAAACTATGGAATCTACGAGAAAATAAAATAGAATACGGTCGTGACATACAGTGTGACGAGAACAGATTCGAATTGGACGGTATGGAACCGGAATACTGGTTGTCCACGACGAAAAATGAAGTTGAGAATGACGTCGTCATTGAAATTTCGGAAGATGACTCGGAGGTGTTTGAGGAGGCGGACGACCAGGACAACAACGACGTAATACCAACTCAAGGCCAAGGACATCTGGAAGAGAGGCCTGAAGGCCCTCAAGAGCAAGCTGCAGTCCAACGTCGTACGAGTTCGAGAACCAGCGCCAAACCGAAACCAAATTACGTGGTGCTGGCCTTCAACGCGGAAGCCTATGTATCGGGTGTTTCAGAGAATTACGGCGAGATCGACTCCAGAGACGACAGGAACGAGTGGATGGAAGCAGTGAAGGAAGAAATCGACGCTCTCAACAAAAACAAGACATGGACTTTGTGTGAATTACCTCCGGGTAAAAAGGCCATTGGTAGTCGGTGGGTCTTTACGACCAAAAGTGCAAGTGCCGGGCAGTGTGAACGAAAGAGAGCGAGACTCGTAATAAAAGGTTGCTCGCAACGACCCGGATTTGACTTTGATGAGACGTACGCGCCGGTGGCACGACTCACAACCCTGCGTGTGTATTTGAGTGTGGTAAATGCGCGGAATTTGAATGTATGTCAGATGGATGTGAAAAACGCGTTTCTTCATAGTAAACTCAGCGAAGAAGTTTATATGAAAGTACCTGAAGGGGTCAAATCGAAGGGTAACCAAGTTTGTAAGCTAAACAGGGCTTTGTATGGTTTGAAACAGGCTCCTCGTGCCTGGTATGGGACCTTCAATACTTTCATGAAAACTTTAGGCTTGAGAAACTCTGTCGCTGATAGCTGTTTGTACATAGGAATTTTCGGGAACGTTTATGTTTATTTACTACTATACGTTGACGACATCCTAATTACGGGTAATAGCGAAGGGAAAAACCAAGAGATTATATCGGCTATGAAGGAAAGATTTCTAATGAAAAACTTAGGAGAAGTAAACACATTCTTGGGTATTGATATTACTAGGACTAGCGATGGTGTTTACATGACACAAGGCTCCTATCTTCGTAAACTGCTAGCGAAATTTGGTATGAGTGATTGTAAGCCAATTCGTACACCGATGGAAATTAATTTCAGGAGAGACGAGAGTAAGGAGAGAATGAAGGAAAAGTGTCCATATCGCGAATTGGTAGGATGTTTAATGTATCTTACGCAAACGACTAGACCTGATATTAGCATTGCGGTAAATTACCTAAGTAGATTTCAAAATGAGCCTTTAGAAAAGCATTGGAAAGGTTTGAAAAGAATATTGCGTTATATTCAAGGGACTTTAGAGTACGGATTGTTTTATAAAAAGAGTAATCTAAATAAAAGTCATTCACTTATAGGTTTTGCGGATGCCGACTGGGGTAACGGGGAAAGCAGAAAGTCAACTTCTGGGTTTGTTTTTCAATTATACGGGAACACTATCTCCTGGGGGACAATGAAAACAAAACACCGTAGCACAATCGTCAACAGAAGCGGAGTATGTGGCGTTAGCTCATTGCTCAAATGAATATCTTTGGTTGCAAAATTTACTGGGGGAATTCGATGTAAAGAATGTGACTCCAATTCTAATCTTTGAAGACAATCAGTCGGTGATTCACTGTTTGAAACGTTGGGAGCATAAACGTTTAAAACACATTGATATTAAATACAACTTTGTAAAAGAATTAGTAGAAACGAATTTAATTAAAGTTCAATATGTGCCAACTAACGATCAAACAGCTGATATTACGACTAAGGCTTTAGGCGGAGATAAATTTATAGCAATGTGTGAAAAACTGAGTTTGACCTGTAAAGCATAGAGACTTTAATGTACATTGGATTTGTTTCACAGTTAATTTTTTTTGTACTGGAATGTTTTTTTTTGTGTGCGCAAATTGAGGCGGAGTGAAAAGAATATAGCAATTATGCGCGTATAAACGGCAACGGTGTAATAGAACGACGCATGCGCGCATTCCATTACGATAGAGGGAAGAAGCGTCAGCTCTCTCGCGAGTCGATTAGCGAACGTGAACGTATAGATCCCAGATCCTCTTTTGTACTCTGCTTTGCCTGAATAAACTGTTCTAACTTTAATACCGCAATCACCTCTCGCGTACCTACACTGGCATTTCCTACCAACTCTATATTGACGTTTTGTACAAACCATATACATATGTATATAATATATTTTATATATTTTTTTATTTTTTTTTCGCCTAGGTCTTTACATGAAGGATTGCGTGAAACTTTATTATCGGCCTCTCACGGCGACAATTGCGCACGGTGCGATCGCCAGGGCGAGCGGTGGAGCAGCCGATGCTGCTGCCGCCGCCAAGGCAATTGTCGACCTTCGGGAGAAACATCCTATTCCCGAAGGCACGGTGCTTCCCGAGCTCACTCACTCGTCGTGCCTAAAACAGTCGTGCAAATATTGCAGTGGCACAGACAGCCACGAGAGATACAGATGTCCAATGCGGTACAATTCGTGTCTCTTGAGTTATATTTCCTTAGGAGATACCGACGAGGACGACGCACCAATGGGCCAATTTCACAGTGGGATGTGAAAAGACAATCAATTCTTCAATGAATTATAAATAAATGATAAAACTGATCTATTATATTATTCATGAATATGATCAATACAAAGAAGTATTTTGAAGGAGCATTATGGCCATATCATAGGATTCTTTATCCAGAAGATAGAGATATAAATGAAGAAAAATATTCCAATTTAGCAGTGGCATCAATTGCACATAAAAAAGCATTTGGAGAAGAATCATTCAAATTTATGGCATCTCCAAAATTCCTTCAAAAGCAGGAGGCAAACGTCATAAAGCGTTGACTTATTTTAATAAATTAGGAGGAAGATTGGTGCGTGCGCACACACACCCGCGAATTTGGCATAATCACAATACACAAATTACAATACCTATCGAATTTAAATTATCCCTTGTGAGCGAAGAAGCTGTGTACTGTTCTCGCTCGTAGATCGAGAATCAAAATGGTGGGTCCCGTGTGGTTCGAAATAGAGCCTTGCAAATTTCCGATTCCAGAGAATGAACTTTAATTTCATAGAAATTGAACTATGATTCCTACGAACATTATTGCAAAGTCGTGATGCCTCTATTGTTACTCGAGATATGGTGTCTCATATACAAAAAATTCAAAATATATAGTTGGAAAAATATTTTGAAAAATATAACTGTAACTTCCATCAAACCGCCAATAAAATCATTGCTGACGACACTGAACGATCGAGTAAACATCGCCGACTCTTTGTGTGACGCTATTATTACATCCTTCGCTTTTGTTGCTGGCCGTACCGAGTATCCCAGTTGGATTTGGGCCATTAATTCTTTTAAGAAAAAAAGATTTTGCCTTTTACTCTAAGCGAGTCTGGTTCTGGCCGTATTAGACCCAGACGGGTCTAGGAGTCATCAAATTGAAAGAAGAAGACCAAAGTTTAATTTGTTTGCAATGGTACGTGGCCGAATCGGCACCAAAGAAGAAGACCAAATTACGAGAGAAGAGGAATTAATAGGCAGTTTAAACTTGATCGATCGTGCTGGGTTGGAAAACATCAACACCGACGATGAGAAAAGGCACCAGGAGACCGGGGTAACATCAATAAATCCCTATTAACTTTTGGAAAAGTAGTGTCAGCGATTCAACAAAACAAGCAATATATACCATACAATAAGTTAAAATTAACCACATACCTTATGCCCTCTCTGGGAGAAAACTCCAAGACCCATATGTTGTTGAATATATCACCATTAGCATATAATAGCAATAAAGAAAAAATCAACTAAACCATAAATAATCAATAAAGAAAAAATTAACGATAATTTGACCCTAGTGGAAAAGATGACACTGATATAATTGAGATTGTTTATACCACATATGATCAAAAAGAATACAGGCAGAAGCCCTGGTTGGACAATAGATAGCACCTATATATTAAGATTCCATATACTTGATAACCATAAAGATGACATTCAATCTCAGCAAGGGTAGGATCGGAGCAGCTTATAAACGTTAAAAATTCTAAACAGCTTATATACGTTGCATACGCAACTAAACGTACCCAAATTGAATGCGATTTTTTTATATAATAATCTTGGCAATATGCATGCATCAAATGAAGTAAAGTAAGGTTTCAGTAATTTCTGGTTAATATGGTTTTTTGCTTTTAAATTCAGATGTGCGGGTGATTAGCCCACAGCACCCTGGCATGGTGGATATTGCCATATAGTATTTGGACCAACGGTTTAACGTCTCTTCCGAAAGACGGAGCCCAGTTTTTCCCATTTGAGAATTTTTCTCGCACGGGGGGCGCAGTTTAATATTTTAAAAGACGAACAATGGCAAAGCAAGAAAAACAGCAAAAAGCCAAATAAAAAAAAAGTTTTGATCGCAAATCTTACCTATTGTCAACAGGCGAGGTAATATAATTATTTTATAATAATAAAATTAATATTTATAAAATAATATATTAACCACATGCAATTACTATTTAGAGAACATTGACAACAATCCACCTTATGAATCGTGGGAGTCACTGTATAATAGAGTTGTTAGCAACAAGGATAAAATATTAACTAGGTTGATAGCCTACAGAGACCGGAAAGAGGCCTCTGTAGACTATCAGCCTAGAGAAGAGGTAAGTAAATAAAGAAGAAGTATAAGTAAATAAAAATTGTTTTAAAAACTGTTTCTTCTGGTGTTTAAAAATTGTTCTAACCTATTATGTTTATTTTACAGGTCGAACAATCAAATACGGCATGCTGTAGGCTCCAAGTGCCAGTCGGAAGAGAAGGAGAAAAAGTAAGTAAAAATTGTTCTACTATGTTTATTTTACAGATAAAACAGTTGACATTACAAATCAACAGTCTTCAGAAAATATTAAAAGAAAAGGAAGAAATAATCAAAGAAAAAAATAAAAAATAAAAAATCGACGAGTTAAATAACTCAATCTTAGATTTAATAGGGAATCTTCTCCAAATGCCATCTTCGCCAATAAATAAAGATTTTATACAAATAAAGAAAGAAAATGCTGCGTTAATAGGGAATCTTCTCCAAATGCCATCTTCGCCAATAAATAAAGATTTTATACAAATAAAGAAAGAAAATGCTGCGTTAAGAGATTATTATTAAAAAACAAAACATTGAAAAAAGAAAATTCTGAATTAAAAGAGAAAATCGATAAACTGAAGACTATTATTGAAAGACAAAATGTAATAATAAAAAGCAAAGAGGCGACAATTGCCGATCTAAAAGGCAGAATTAGGTGCAGAATTTCGTGCTTGGTGACTCGCGCGAAACGTTGGCGGATCGCGATCATTAGATGTCGATATTCGCGCGACTCACCCGACTCGTGCTGCCGGCCCACGGGTAGCATCCCCAGCTAGTGAGGATTTGATACTCGCTCGCGCCGTACTTTGCAGGAGCCCGAGCCAGAGTGTACCGAGACCACTCCTCACCTAGAGACGTGATCGAGTCTAGTCGTCGTGGACTCTTCATTCGGAAGCAGTCAACACAAGTGCAAAGAAAACGTGTCGTGCCTGCTTTGCTTGCCTGCCTTGCTTGCCTGCCTGCCTTGCTTGCCGTTCGCCTGCCTGCACGCTTTTGCCTCCATCCTTGCCAGCCAGCCGGCTTGTAACTCCCGCGCTCGTTGTGTGAGAACAACGTGCCGGAACAAAGAAGCGAGGGTTTTTGTCTCGTTTCGTATAGTACCGTTCAAAGAGGATTAGATGAAGAAGCTGGCGCACGTATAGCGATTCTGCAGCTTACGACGTGACAATGTATAGCAAATGCCATCAGAGCAGTAAATGGCGATACACATCCATGTAAAGTGATTCATGAGAATAACAAAAAATCGTTCAAATGTTTTATTATTTTGTTGCATGATTCAACATGAAGTTAAGGGACTTAATAACAAACCAAAAAGGCCTATGACGTGAAATCACTAAAATTAATAAGAAAATGAAGACACAAAAAAGACTATTAAAAGAGTATCACTATTTTTCCTTTTTTTCTGTCCCTTTTTATTTTTATTTTGTATTACTTCAAAACATTTTAAACACACCTAATATTTTTAATAATTTTTAACTTTTATTTTGAATGCAGGATAAAAGAAAAGGTACAACAACTTAAAGAAAAAAAAAGAGAAAAATCAGACGAACTGATGAAATGTCTACAAAGCACAGTAGACATATTAGTTAAAGATGTATCGAATAAGCGGACGGTAAATGGCATATCAAAATACAAATTCAGGTAACTTGTAGTAAAATATTGCGTGATTATGGTTCGGAAAAAAACCCATATAATTTAATAAAATTTTTGGTAAAAGTTTACAATAACTTACACAGTTCGGATTACTTTGACCTTGACATATGTTGTCAAGGTCACCCTCCTGAGTGACCTTCAGAAGGTTTTAGTCGGCGGTCGCTGTTTATTAAAAAGTTATAAACAAAAAAAGTTTGGAAAATATAGCAGCTATTTTGAGTATTGGAAGGCATAAACGACTAATATTACGTTTTTTTTTAAAGCAGAAAATACTTTATTTCGCGAGTATGTGCTTCAACTTACAAAGCATATACTTGTAAAGCGCGTCACTAACCTATAGGTTAGTGACGCGCTTTACAAGTGTGTGCTTTGTATGTGCTTTGTATGTGCTTCAACTTAGAGAGCACATACTTGTAAAGCGCGCCACTAACCTATAGGTTAGTGACGCGCTTTACAAGTGTGTGCTTTGTATGTGCTTCAACTTAGAAAGTTGTTTATATCTTTTTAATAAACAAAAAAAAATTTGGTGGGAAAAATTGTTTAAAGCAGTGAATTGTTGGTATATTGAGAGGAAAGTTACCAATCTCTGCTTTAAATAACTTTTCTTTCAATATACCAACAATTCACTGCTTTAAATAATTTTCCTACCAAATTATTTTTGTTTATAACTTTTTAATAAACAATGACCGCCAGCTAAAACCTTCTGAAGGTTACTCAGGAGGGGGACCTTGACAACATACTGTCAAGGTCAAGGTCGTTTATGCCTTTCAATACTTAAAATAACTGCTATATTTGTCAAACTTTCTTTGTTTATAACTTTTTAATAAACAGCGACCGCCGACTAAAACCTTCTGAAGGTCACTCAGGAGGTTGACCTTGACAACATATGTCAAGATCAAGGTCATTACAGCTGCCTCACCTATAGTAAATAATTATCCTTTTTACATATATGTATACACAACAACTCTGCGTACAAGAAAATTACTGTAAAGTTTTGTGTTATTTATACATAATTTACTATACATAAAGATTAATGTCAGCATAATTACGGAATATACGTATTATGCAGATACGTATTTTTACTCCGTAATTACGCTGACATTAACCTTTGTGTATAGCAAACAGTCACAGATAAATAAGATACAGCTTCTAAGCAATTTTCTCTTTATTGTATGAGGAATTATGTGAATGTCTAAAAAGTGTGTCAATATACACCTTCACTGCTGTGCGATGTACATACCATGCCTGATTGAGCTACATTTTTGGTAAATAATTAACTGTAAGGGGCGGGGGGCAGGCTGGATGGCCAAAACAGTATCTCTTTTTCGGGAAATTATTACAAAGGCACTAATAAAGATATCAAAACGATTTTTTTTTATTTGATTCCATGTATTTTTTCTAGTACATAAATGTCACACGCAGTGTAAGTATGAGTGCAGCAGCTGCTGGCACGGTTCTTGTTCTTTTTAACGGTGGCCAACAGAACGTCTCCTTTTTAAGAAAATGGCGGCTGCTTTAAAGAAAGTTTCTTTCTCTCTCATTAACGACGTAAAATGATATTACATATGCATTTGAAATAATGCATATGTAATATCATCTCTCGTCGTTTACATCCTTGATTATATGTTACAATAAGTAATAAAAGTATTATTAAATGCAATGAATCAAAATCCAATATAATACTTTCACCAATTACGTCAAATGTTTGCAAATTTTATATGTTTATGTCGTATTACAACGGATTTTGCATCGTTACATTTAAATTGTACTTTATATTATGTGTTATTTTTTGTAGGTTTTTCTCATTGTATAATAATATATATAACAAATATATATATACATATAATTATATAAATAATTCATGGTAAATAAATCTCTTATTTATAACAAATATTCGTACAAATATAATAAGGACATAAGACGAGATTTAACATGTACGACAAAGAACTGTTGCGCAATATTTTATGTGACGAGAAATATAGGACCATACATGATGATGGTAAAATTTTTCCACCATCTCATGCCGTTTATGGCTCTATATGTGAGACTATGACAAATAGTGGATCCGACATAATGCCAAAACACATACATACAATTTTGAATAACGACAGAAATGGCATGTACAATGCTGTGTTGAAAGCATTTGGAATTAATAAAAAAAATACATACGATGACTCGAAAGATACTTCTTATAATATAACTGATTTGAATAACAGTTCTACTTGCGAGAAGGCAGTGAAAAAAAAGTTTCAGTTATTGATTTCAGAAGAAAAGTGGGCGCAAATAAAGCCTAGTACAAAGAACGAAAGTTCTTATAAACGTAAATACATGTCATTGCAAGCAGGAAAATGGACCCACATTTTTGCAGACAAAATATGGCAACAGACTAAAATACCGTGCGCATTTACATTTAAGCATGGAAAAGTATTTAAAAGTAGCAATGCTAAATGCTACGCATCGTGTAAAGGTCGTTGCAACGAATGTGGTGCGAAATTTATGGGCATTTTATATACTAAGCCCGTGAAAGGAAACGATGTAATTTTTGAGTTCACGGTCAGAGGTTTTTCCGCAGATATTAAACATAAGAAGAAAAGACAATTGAGAGGTGAATTGCGGGGAAAAATTGCAAGTGAGTTGGTAAATGGAAATAAGAATGCCAACGTATGGCGTAATAAAGAAGCCAATAGAATAATGACATTTGGCGATGAAATCCCACCAATTTTATATAAAACGACAGTTTTGCGCAAAGCTAAACAAGAAGAAATGGACAAACGTTTACAGCTGGAAAATACCGATCCATTAAAGAATTTACATACGGCAAAGCACACTACATGTACTGGTATTATCCATAATATAGGAATGGATCCATTTTATTGTATGTACTGGACGCAAGAGCAACTGCTTATGTATAAAACAGCCCATAAAGATAAAAACAGCGTTTTAGCAATAGATGCTACAGGAAGTATAGGAAAGAAATTACGTCTTCCTAACGGCAAAAAATCTTCACATTTGTTCTTATATGAGTGCGTTTGCGCTTCTAAGCATGGCAATTTTCCAGCTTTCCAAATGATATCCGCAAAGCAAGATGCAGCCATAATAAGTTACTTCTTTTTGGAAATTCTAAGAAATGGTGCTCAAAAACCTCGAATTGTTGTAACGGATTTTGGAAAGGCAATACTAATCGCTGTTGCGGGTGTATTTGCAAATTGTAATGATTTAAATCACTACTTGCAAATATGTTACAAAATTGTTACTGATAATTATATGGACAATCCGTCATGTTACATAAGACTAGATGTTAGCCATTTTATAGCAATGATTGCTAGATGGAATTGTCTAAGGGGCAAGGCAATTAAAATACGTCAATTTTTCTTGAGATGTTTAGGGAAAGCATATCAGTTGGATAATTTTTAGGATATATCCATCTTTCTAAAATACATATTGGTTGTAGCGCTAAGCGAAGAACTGGGCGAGGATGAGAGTGGTATGTTGTTACCATCCCAGATTTATCTCTTACATATTAATAATACTATTAAAGGAGTTACGATTGACGATCCAGAAGAACATGAGAGCCATACATGCGTAAATGATGATGAAATCACTGCAAAAGGTTACTGGACTACCTGGGCAGAAAACATGTTTCTTGAAGCTCAAAAACTTGCCGATGTCTCAATCAATGGAACAATCGTAAACGCATACTATAATGTCGAAGCCGCAAAAAAAATAAAGGACCTTATGTCTTACCTACCTTTATGGACAGGCATGATGAGACCGCATTTCAAGCGTGGTTCACCGATCGCTACATCATCTGTTGTTGAGGCTGAATTTGCCAAATTAAAGACCGGAACTTTTAAAAATCAATTACCCATGCGAATAGATAAATTTATATTACGACATATTGAATACCTTGACGGTAGGCTTAAAATAACGTGTGGATCATCCAATGAAAGGACAGATGTAAATGAGACAGAATCGAGTCCAGCAAGAACGTTTCAAAAAGACGACCTAATAGAGTCACCTTAGAAAGATAATGCGAATTTCAATGAAAAAGAATTGAGTCCAGCAAAAACATTTCAAAAAAACAACCTAATAGAGTCACCTCAGAAAGATAATGCGGATTTCAGTGAAAAAGAATTGAGTCCAGCAAGAATATTTTCAGATGACAACCTAATAGAGTCACCTCGAAAAGATAATACGGATTTCAGTGAAAAAGAATTGAGTCCAGCAGAAATGCCTGATGAGGCTAATCTCATAAAATCATTTTCGGTAAATAATAATGCGGATCTGGTTGCTGTTGCAATCCGAACTCGTGACGATTGCCACAGGATAATAAAAATAGGAAATCGATTACCATAGTATTATTAAAATAGGAAGTCGCGAGTTAAACAGAAAACCGCGCAGTCAGCTGTTATGCTGACTCGCGGTTTCCTGTTTAACTCGCGACTTTCTATTTTAATAATACTATGGTAATCGATTTCCTATTTTCATTATCCTGTGGCTATCGTCACGAGTTCGGATTGTAACATTGCGAATGACGAAGAATCGAGTTTAGTAAAACTATCAGACCAAAACAATGCAACACAATCACCTTGTAAACATGTTAATGCGAACGAGTCGTTTCCAAATACGGATAAAGATTATCTGGAGCAAGACTCATTAAACGAAATAGAAAATTGGCGATGCAAAATAAAGAGAGAGACATCCGAAAAACCTGAAAGACATGTTTCGAAACGATCCAAACCAAATTATCTAACGCCATGCGCCGAATAGGATTTCAGTAATACAAATAAAGCTATAGGTCTTCCAATTTTGAAAAATGGCTGCATATGCAACCCGACTGCTATTGATAAACAACAAATAGTGCTGCGCGAAACTTGTGCATTTGACTCTACCTTTCAAGTAGTTGCAAATGGTATGGGTATGTACAATACTTATAAAACAAATATGGCTGCATTAATTCCATCAAATGACTACAAAATTTACAATAAACATTTTAGAACGCGGAAAAATTATTGCGAACGATTACAGCACAAGAGCATCGATTTTATGGAACCTACCATTGCTGGCAAGGCAGAAACGTAAAACGCGCACTAATTTATCACTTAATGCAAACTGTAATGTTGCGCATCTGATAGACTACTTATTTGAAAATATCCCGAGTTACACAACTGAGTACGATTGCTACGAGTGTGGCCACAAACAAAAAAAGACATCACCAACGTATTACATAAATGTTGACGAAATTTTAAAGAACGGCTTTAATAATATGCAACAAGCGATCGATGACACAATCAAATGTGCAAAAAAAACAACATGTTACGAATGTAAAAATACCGTTACTCGTACCATGACATACGGACCTCATATAATTATTGACACAATAGTCCAGTCAAAATACGGAAAAAAATGGGGGTACATAAAAAAAATTGCAACACAAGGTTTTATTACGTTATTGTGTTCAGAAAAATATACTGAACAACATATCCAAATTCCGCCATTTTCCGCTATTCCTAAGTATGTTTTTTATTAACAATTTATAAACAAATTCGTTTTTCTCCACAAATACGATAAATTTCGAAATTTTTGTACAGATCAAAGTTGTAGAACAGACAAATATCTGCAAAAAATGTTATATAAGTTTTTTTCGTACAAGCAATACTTTTCACATAATAAATTTTGCAAGATATACGCTGCGCGGTAAATGTACGGAGCGCGCTGACAGACGTCAAATAAATTGAAGCGTCGCACGCGCGCACAAAAAATGTCATATCTTTTGAACGAATCATCGTACAGAAATGATCAAAGAATCGTTGAAAAGCTGAGACTTTCAGCTTTTTAATGCGATTTGGTTCATTATTCTACGACAATTTTTGAAAATTCTACGATGGTTTAAACAAATTGTTACATGCATTTTTTGCATTTTTTCATAACATCAGCCACAAGTAAGTTCCAAATTGTTTTTTAAAAAAACGCCAGCAGGATATTACAGTATATACTTCATACTTTGTCCCTACCAAAGAAAAAAAATTACAAAAATTTTTTTCTTTAAAATCAAGCTATTGACATTTTCAGTAATTTTTAAAATTTTTTGTAAAACGTTAAAATTAAAATCGTCATAAGTTGGCAAAAAATTGCGCTAGAAAATTTTTTAAAAAAGCAATCAAAAGCTTGAAATGTCTACTTTTAGGTCCTATATCGTAATATTTCTCATTTCTATTTATTTATGTAAATATGCGATTTTAATTTTAACGTTTCATCAAAAATTTTAAAAATTACTGAAAATGTCAATAGCTTGATTTTATAGAAAAAATTTTTTATTTTTTTCCTCTGGTAGGGTCAAAGTATGAAGTATATACTGTAATATCCTGCTGGCGTTTTTTTTTTTAAACAATTTGGAACCTACTTGTGGCTAATTTTATGAAAAAAGGCAAAAATTGCATGTAACAATTTGTTTAAACCGTCGTAGAATTTTCAAAAATTGTCGTAGAATAACGAACCAAATCGCATTAAAAAGCTGAAAGTTTCAGCTTTTCAACGATTCTTTGATCACTTTTGTACGAAGATTCGTTCAAAAGATATAACATTTTTTGTGCGCGCGTGCGACGCTTCAATTTATTTGACGTCTGTCAGCGCGCTCCGTACATTTACCGCGCAGCGTATATCTTGCAAAATTTATTACGTGAAAAGTATTGCTTGTATAAAAAAGCTTATAGAACATTTTTTGTAGATATTTGTCTGTTATACAACTTTGATTTCTACAAAAATTTCGAAATTTATCGTATTTGTAGAGAAAAACGAATTTGTTTATAAATTGTTAATGAAAAACATACTTAGAGATAGCGGAAAATGGCGGAATTTGGATATGTTGTTCAGTATATTTTTCTGAACACAATGACGTAATAAAACCTTGTGTTGCAATTTTTTCTAGGTTTAATCGTATTTTGACTGGACTACAAGTATTACAACTGACCAAGAGTACATGAAAAATAACGACATACAACAGCGGAAACATACTTTAAGTGATGTAGCAAAAGTTGTTACAATTGAAAATGAAAACTATTCTTTGGCAGGCCTTTCATCGTACATCAAATATGGAAGTACAGACAGAGACGGACACTACGTTGCATTTACATATACAGGTCTACATTGGCACAAATTCGATGACATGCCCCCAAAGCATTCTATTGCAAATCCAAATGAAGAAATATTTCCACACGTAGTACTTTATGTTAAAACGTAAATATATAAGTGAGATGAAAATATTTGATTACATAATTAAATTATTAAACATTATATATACCAAGAGTCGAAAAATGATACAAGAAGGAAAGATAGATGAATAAATATACATGAATATACAAAACAAGCATTTAAGAACGATTAAAATGATAGAAAACAAATTTGAATCAAAACAAGAAAATAAAAAATAATTTATCGCTCTGTTATGTTAAAATGCATAGTGATTACCACGAAAATTCATTCTGCGCCGCGCGCAGCGATTACCACGATAATTCATTCTGCGCCGCGCGCAGGGATTACCACGAAAATTCATTCTGCGCCGCGCGCAGTGATTACCACGAAAATTCAATCTGCGCCGCGCGCAGTGATTACCACAAAAATTTATTCTGCGCAGCGCGCAGTAATTACCACGAAAATTTATTCTGTGCCGTAAGCAGTAAAAGCTTATCATAATATAACATACGCTGTTTTTAAATATAAAGTTAATGAGACGAAATTGTGCAAATATCGACACAGACGTGCGCATGGGTGGCATTTATATCTCACCCGTCAGAGTAGAAATCGCTATTCTCTAATGGGTAGATATGAATGATTGCAACCCATGCGTATTACAACAACGTGTCTACCATCCGGAAGTAAATACATTTCCTTCCGCTTTCGTAAAAGAAGTCTTCTAACTTTGGGACTTAAAAACGTTTGGATCGGACACATAAGGTAACAGTAACTTTGTCATTTTCTATTTCAGAGCTTCGAAGATGTATTTCATCGACAGAACTCATGGGGGGCTTCCCAGAACTCCGATCAGAACTGCCGAATTAAAAAAAAAATTTCACCCCTCGGGACTTAAAAATTTTTCGAGTTGCAAAATGCAAATGGCTGCATCTCCTTAAATATTGGTCGTAGCGCTTCGGCTCCTTATGGACATCGATAGAACTCGCGGGGGGCTTTCCAGAACTCCGATCAGAACTGCGGAATTAAAAAAAAAATTTCATCCCTCGGGACTTGGAAATTTTTTGAGTTGCGAAATGTAAATGGCCGTATCTCCTTAAATATTGGTCGTAGCGCTTCGGCTCCTTATGGACATCGATAGAACTCGCGGGGGGCTTCCCAAAACTCCGATAAAAACTGCAAAATTAAAAAAAAAATTATAAATTTTTCGAGTTGCAAAATGTAAATAGCCGTATCTCCTTAAATATTGGTCGTAGCGCTTCGGCTCCTTATGGACATCGATAGAACTCGCGGGGGGCTTTCCAGAACTCCGATCAGAACTGCGGAATTAAAAAAAAAATTTCACTCCTCGGGACTTGGAAATTTTTCGAGTTGCGAAATGTAAATGGCCGTATCTCCTTAAATATTGGTCGTAGCGCTTTGGCTCCTTATAGACATCGATAGAACTCTTGGGGGGCCTCCCAGAACTCCGATCAGAACTGCGGATTTTTGAATATTTGCGCAACTTTGAAATATGCGTTCCACTTTATCATTGATATTTGGGGTTATTTGAACGGTACTCTTACTAAAACCTATAGGGAACTCTAGAACTCTTTGAAATACTTTAGAATCCACCATAAAAATAATTTTTTTAAAAATATGATTTTTTTTCATTTTTGATTTTTGGGGTTATTTTAACGGAACTCTTTTTAAAACCTATAGGGAACTCTAGAACTCTTCGAAATACTTCCAAATCCACCATAAAAAATTGATTTATTCAAAAATGAGGTGCGCCGTGAAGTTAGCACCCCCATTTTTAAAATGGTGTTTTCGTCACTTTAAATGGCGGAACTCTTTCTAAAATCGAGAGAACTCCAGAACTCTTGCTGGGGCATCCAGAACTCTAATGATTTTTTTCAAATTTTGAAAAAGGGGTGCCAACTTCACAGACATGTTGGAGCCGCAGCCGGAGCCGTAGCTGGAGGCGCAGCCAGAGCCGAATCCTATATAAAATGTAGGATTTATAGTTTTTATATGTATTCAAAAATTGCAATATTTAATAAAATTATATACGCATATGACAACTATGACAACTTAAATCTGCCATTTACTTATATAGATAATTATTAGAAAATTCCATTAGGCAACAATTAACAATTTTACATTGTAGGCGTTTATGTTATGGGCCGTAAGGCCGGTTAGGTATTGATAGGAGAGCAGGGAAATTAACATAGTAGTGGAGCAGTCGTGGCGTCGCACGCTGAGTGTTAGGCGTGTAAACGAAGGATCCCGAGTTCGATACCAGTCGGCTCCGTTAATTTTTCCCGTCTCTTACAGTTCAGAAGTGGGATTGTGCCCGCGGTACCTCGTTGGAGGGAGATTTAGGGATTTACCCAATACACCAGTGAGGGTGTGATTGGAAGTCCGTGTTGTTCTTGCAGACTTCGGCAGTTGGAGGACATGGCACATTCGGGGCGAATGTGATGTCAGGCTGGCCGAGCTGTAGACGTTTATGTTATGGGCCGTAAGGCCGGTTAGGTATTGATAGGAGAGCGGGGAAATTAACATAGTAGTGGAGCAGTCGTGGCGTCGCACGCTGAGTGTTAGGCGTGTAAATGAAGGATCCCGAGTTTGATACCAGTCGTCTCCGTTAATTTTTCCCGTCTCTTACAATATAATATTTGAATATACGCCGTTGATCTTCGTAGGTGTTAATATACTGATACTGATGCTTTATTCGTTACTATTAAGATTATTATTGTATATATGCAGCATCAAACTAATTTATTTTAATACAAAAGTTAGAGGCTCACTTAATAAATAATGAACAATAGGCAATTGGAGCCAGGCGCCGTACACAATGCGCAATATATTTAAACAAATTAACAAAAGAAGTCACGAACGTTTCGACCCTTTCTTGGGGTCATCTTCAGCGTGAATATAAAACCATATCAGAGATTACAAGTTACACTGATGCATTTATATCTTTCGAAACTACTCCAGCAATATCCACTCATGTCATAGCTGTTGTACTGTGCAATTTTCCCAATATTTCTATAATGAAAAGCATTAATTGGATAGGCAGGGATCAAATGATAGTCAATCAAGGATTTGCGCGCAGCGTTGTTGAAACTGTCACACATTATTTTCAAAATATGTGGAAAGAATTACAGAACCTTTCAATGGTGCAACATGTCGCGTTACCAGGTTTATTAGACGACAATAGTACAAAGTGGGCACTCGTTTCTTATAGGTAATGTATATTATTAAACGATTTCATTTAAATTAAAACTACAGGTCTCCTAGAAACAATGCCTAAATCGCCGAGGGTGATGGAAACGTACAAATTATATAACGTCTTAAAAGAGACAAAAATTTGTACAATGAACATGAAAATCTAAAAAGCCAAACTGACAATTTCTGGACGAAAATTGCAGTCATTATTAACACACATTAACTTTGATTTTACAATTTTCTAAATTTGAAACCAAAAAGAAAAAAATAAATATTTTAATAAAAATTGTGCATATTTATTGCTTGAAATTTCAAAACAAAAAAGTACATGTAAAATAAATTAATGTTATAAGTCATTTATTTAACGGTTATTTAACGAAGAAAAGGTTGTGATCAATCGTCGTAACGTGCTCAAAAACGGAATGTAACCGAAAGAAAGAAAGAAGTTAGTTAACTGTAACAATGCTTGAACGGTTCAAGTTCGAAATAAAATTTTGATTTATCTACTCTCTAAATTTTTTCGAGTGAAAATTTGACTCTTAGCTTGAGTGAATGCCCTATCAACTCTTCACAGAGTGACTTTACACTTATTTTCACTCGATTTGAGTGAAATCTGTGACTCGAACTATAAAGTGAAAATAATCTTAATTATTCTCTCGAAGTGTCCGAGTGAATTGTGGTACACTGGTTCCGAGCAACTCGGGTCGAGTAAAAATTTACTCGAACCGAATGGCTCAGTTGCGTAGCCCGCGCAAGAAACGTGACGTGTTACTCTACGTGAGTCATCATCACGTTCCGGAAAAATAACAGAACGATATTTATGAGAGTACATAGACAGAACTATTGTTCATAAAATTGAAGTTTACTTTATAACATTCGTGGGCAAGTTGTATTCCTACATTCAGTATTTAGTACGTGTGCAGACGTCAGTTTGACTATGTAGGTTATGACGCCACTTATGTTGATGCCGTTGATGGTTGATGGTTGCTTTGTTGGAGGGAGAAGTGCCGGGCGCTTAAGGCTATTCTACAATTGCGTAAGCGTGGTCGTAAGTAGTTGTAAGAGTGTTGTAGGCGTGGTTGTAAAGCGGTACTTCCGGTTGTAGAGCGTGTTGTGGAAGATGGTTGAACTTCATCTTTCACGACTACAACAGATGTGAACGTAAGAGCCAACCAATCAGAGTGCTGTGTCGAAATACACGTGAAAACAACTCTCAAGATCTCAAGTTGGAAATTATTCTTTTTATTGTAGTGTGTTTTTGGTTTTCATCGTTTTCATCATGGACCACGAAGAAAGTACTGCTCTAAGTTTCGAGACACAAAACTGCACTCTGATTGCAGGTTGCTGTAATCAAGTTTACAACGTATCTTTACTCTATTGTAGATTGATCCGTTGTACAAAATTCACGACTACTACTACTCCTACTCCTACAACTCTACGCTTACGCAATTGTAGAATAGCCTTTACGTGTTTGTCTGCCATATTTCGGATTGTGGATATCAGTGCCTGGATTTTATTTGCTATATTGGATTGAATTGTGCTAAAAAGTGAACATGTTTCCTGAGGTAAGTATAACCTCACTACATTTGTACCTGTTATTTCAGAGCGTTGATTAGGTTATGTTGTTAAAAGATAATAAAAAAACGTTAGTAATATTAAATACATAATGAGCTATATACTACGTTTACGCGAGCGTTACTTCTGTAGTAACTTACGATAATTCACTCGTTTACGCGGAATAAATTATCGTAAGTTACTACAAAATCCCGTTTACGCGAAGGAAAATCCCGTTTACTCGAAGGAATTATCGTAATGTGGGATCTAAAGTTTGGAAAAATCGAGAGCGCGCTCTCACATGATCGACATACAGGTAATATGCCTCGACCGCGTGTATGTGCGTGCCGGGCCTGTCGAAAGTACGGGTCGGAGCGGCAGTCGTCTACCGGCCACCGCAATGTATTTAGAATAAAGTATCTTACAGTAGGTTACTACAGAAGTAACGCTCGCGTAAACGTAGTAATCTCGGGTACTCGCAACTCGTCGCGTCGCGTATATAGAGCCACGGCTGTCTCGCTCCGCGCGTACTTGGCGCGAGACACTACCGTGTCTCTTGATATATAATATAAACAGCATGTATAAATGGCATGGTTTAGATGAAATTATAAATTTATTTGACTATTTTGAGATCCTCTGCAAATAAAAACAGTATTTAAAAATACATTATTTGCAAATAAATTTCGAGTAATTCATTAATTATACATGCTGTTTATATATATAATATATATATATATTATAAACTATAATATAGCTCATTATATATATTTAATGTTATTAACGTTTTGTATTATTTATAATAGAATATATAAGTTGCTATTAAAAATTGCTTAAAAATATTTTTTCTAAAATTATTTTTTTTTATTATTTAAATAAACATTTATTTAAAGATATTTATTTGAATTTTTTCCTAAATAATTTATTTTCCAATAAATTATTTAGATTTATTCCCATTATAATATTAACTTTTAAATATTGTTTGCACACAAATAACAAATAAAAAAAGTATTTGAATAACATTTTATTTTCAAATATTATTTTTAATTTGTTATTCAAATAAAAAGTGCTTATGTCTAGTTTGTTTTTAATTTCTAATAAAGAATTGTTGTTTCAGGATGCAATGATGGACTCTGAGGCTTTAGCCATGTATCTGCAAAAGAGAGGAGTTAATGAGAACACAATTAATGTTTTACTCAGTATGTATCAGTTTGGTAAGACAGACAAGTAATGTAAGCGTAATAATATTGTTCACGTTATTTTCTTTCAAGTCTTGTTAATTGACTTGAATATGTCTAGTAGTTGGTTAATTTTAGGCTAATAAAGTATTATTTTATTTCAGATCTTTGCTTGTGAATTTATTTGAATATCTGTTGGTTGGTTAATTTTAGGCCTGTAAACAAAGTACCTCTTGTTATTGTTTACAGCCAAACAGTGTCACCAATGGAAGGCTATACTTGTTCAATGTGTCATAAATTTATTCCGGATGGATTGAAACGTTTCACAGCGCATTTAAGACATTCACATAGTTTGTCTGTATCAGCTCCCTATAGTTTTGGATATCAATGTGGACAAGATGAATGTCAATGTGTGTTTAGAAATTTCAAAAGTTTGGTTAGACATCTTCGTGTTAACCACCCAATTTTAAGAAATAGAAATAACGAGTCATCTTTATTTCAAAATTATATGGAAGTAGACTCTAATATGGAGGTAGAGACTGAAGACCCTGAGCAAGATAGTCATTGTAGTGTGCCTGAGGGTAACAACCCTAAAGATAGACTTCAAAAAGTGTTCAGTATATCAGGAGAGGCTGCAAAAATGGTTGCTCATCTCAGATCAAAAGCATTTGTTACAGGGGCTACTTTGACTCAAGCTTTCATGGCAGCAGAGTTTTTATTTGCAACACTGCAAATATTTTTGAGTAAGAAGTTATGAATTATTTTTCAAGTAAAGATATATCCTTGGATCAGGCTGATATTCAGAGTTTACTATCTAAGTTTGAGATTTCTGCTCCTTTTGACAAATTTTTATCCATTGAAGAGCAAGTAAAAGCTTTAAAAATGTACTATAGGTTTGTAGACTCCGTTGAGATTCCGCTTGGAGACCGTTGTGAATCAGTGCTGAATAGACAATCTGATGAATACGAACCAAAGTTGGTTATTGAAAGTTTTCAATATGTTCCAATAATTGAGAGTCTTAAATTAATACTTTCTCATTCAAGTGTTAGAAAATACATTGAAGAAGAATCTTCTTTTTCAGATGGATTTCTGAGGGGTTTCAGAGATGGGGAGAGCTTCAAAAGAAGTCCTTTTTTTCAGAGATATCCACAAGCATTAAGAATCCAATTATACTATGATGATATACTTGTAAACAATCCTCTAGGAAGTAAAACATCAGCTCACAAATTAGGAGCATTTTACTTTATTATTCAAAATTTGCCTCCTCATCTGCAATCATTTATGGGAGGAGTTCAAGTTTTGGAAATTTGCTACACAGCTGATGTTACCAAGAATGGTTTTGAGGAAATTTTAAGCCCATTTCTTCATGATTTAAATAAGCTAGAAAGTGAAGAAAGGGTTATGGTGAGTTTTGATGGAGAACCGTTTGTATTGAGGGCCACCATAGCTTGTGTCGTCGCTGACGGCTTGGCTGCACATCAGATGTTCGGATTCTTGGGTCCTTCTGCTAACCACTTCTGTCGTTCATGCATGATACACAGATCTGATCTCCTAAAGGGAAGAGTAGCAATTTAAACTCCAAGAACGAGAGAATTGTATAATGAACAAGTACGGAAAGTCAAATCAAAGCTATTGACCGATACTGAAACGGGTTTGAGAGAAAATAGTGCATTACATAGAAGTCGTTTTTGGCACTGTGCAGACAATTTCGTTTTTGATCCTATGCATGACATTTGGCAAGGTATTGCACCTATAATTCTTGAGCACGTAATCAAGCATTTCATTAAGAGAGAGAATGGATATAACTGTACTTTGACTGAGCTAAACAACCGAATACAGATGTTTCAGTACGGTATGCCAGAAAAGAAAAATAAACCGTCACCTAATTTTACTCTCAATAATTTTTACAGTAACCCGATTCAGCAGAAAGCTGTGCAGACGTGGTGTCTCTTGAGAATATTTCCTTTCTTGGTCTCTGATAAAGTACCTAAAGGAGACAAATACCTCCATCTTGTTCTTCTTTTAAATAGAATTAGTGAAATAGTCTTTAGTCCAATTGCATCACCATCTCAAGCCCCTTACTTACCGGACTTAGTATTGGAATTTGTCTCAAGTTTTAAGGAGTTATTTCCCAATGTTGCACTTATAAACAAATTCCATCATTTAATGCATTATTGGGAATGTTTGATAAAGTCTGGACCACTTAGATCCATAGTATGCCTGCGCTATGAAGCAAAGCATAGCATATTCAAAAAGTATGGAAGTCAATGCTGCAACTTCAAAAATTTACCTTTTAGCATGATCCGCCTGAGTCAAATTTCACAATGTGTCACTTGGGGTTCTAATGATGCTCCAAGGAAGAAAATAATCTGTTCAAAGGGGCAGACAGTTCTGGTTAAAAATTGTCAGGGTTGTAGGTATTTGAAAGAAGTAGGGATAGCAGACAATGCAAATATATTTGAAACATCAAAAGTAGAAATATATGGTGTTCAGTACCGAAGTGGGTGGCATGTTGCTGTCAAGAATGGACGAGAAACATCAATCAGGAAATCGTGTGTTTGCTACAATAATTAAAATATATATTTGTGAATCTGATAGGGTTTATTTTCTGTGTCGTGAATGTGAAACTCTGGGTTATGAACGTTCTTTAAATTCTTTCAGTGTGGCGTCAGGCTTAAATGTTATTTTAATATCGGCTGATGACTTAAAGGACGTGAAGCCTTTTGCTTTATGGCGAGATTATTGTAGCACTGGAAATTTTATAACTTTGCGTCATATCCTAATTTAGTGTGTGGAAATATTGCTTTGTTTTTATTTAAATACCATATTTTAAGTTGTTAACATTGGTGTGTGCATTTATGTTCGGTATCTTATGGTTCCTCTGCTGATACTACTTATGTTTTCTTGTCTGCTTTGTGAATATTTCAGCAGGTAGAATAGATATTCGTTCGAAACTCATTTATTTATATTCACCTTAGCTTGTTTTAACCCTTTAGGACCCAGTGTACATAATTATGTTTATTAAAAAAAAAGAACTAAAAATGTGAAGTTTTGAACTGACAACCAAAAAATCTCAAAAAAAACTTTAAAAAATTTTTTTTAACTAAAAAACTCATTAGTGACGTCTTTTAAAACTATCTTATAAATTATAACATTTTACTTCAACGGGATCGAGATGTGTGGGCCTTAAAGGGTTAAGTAATGGATCATGTGTTGTTGTGATAAATTATATGAGTAAGCTGATTTTTAATTTGCTATATTTCAAAGTCAGTGTGTATTGCTTTTTATTGTGCTTTTCCTTTTCTTTAGAGAAAAAGCTACTGGTCCAACTCTTCCTTTTTTTGTCGGAGCAAGATTTAAAGGAAATTGGGGTTAACGAAATGGGTCAACGGAAGCTGATAGCTTTCCTCGTTAGGGAACACACTAATGTGGTCAGTATATATATCAAGTTCATCCGCATTAATACTTAAGATTCAAAGTTAGTACATCCTTTTATCAACAGTTCATTATGGTTGACACACCAAATGCGGACACATTAAATATGTCCGTGCCTATCAGAGAGACGTGCCTATCAGTAGATCCAGGTCCCTCAACATCAAAATCTTCTTCAACACGTGAATCGGTAAGAGCATTCCTGGTTTTGGCAGTAGTACGCTGGCTATTGATTGTGGCTAATGCCACTGCAAAAAATTGGATTGGACTTATCTTTGTTTAATTTGTTATTACTTTCAATATGGGCCCAGACTAAACTTACGGAACTGGACGAAACGGATACTGACTCATTGTCTGAGCCAAACACTGCAGTTGTAAAGCCTGGCATTAATCGCAATATTAACAGCAAAACTATTGATATTGAGAAATGGATTGAAAAGCATTCAGAACAGCATGAAAGACTTAGCCAAGATTTTGCAATCAAATGAATTTACTAACAAGCACCGAAGAGATTTGGTAAAGATTGTAGTATCTGAAATGTGCTCAGAATGGGGCAACACGTAAGTACATATAGTTAGTCTTTGCTTTTATTTTTTGTTAATTTTTTTTCTATTTTTTGTAGAATATTAATTGTTTTCTTTTGTTTTCTTATTTAGATATCCTTCCAAGGAATATAAGTCTTCTGTTGCAAAGGCCATTGTGTCCACATTTCCTAGATTATCATTAAAAATTGAAGGGCGTTCTCATGTAAGTAACTTGTGGTTTCTGTGTTGTCAGAAATGTTTCAAGTGTTTCAGACGTTCCCTTTTTTAAATTTGTAGGAGAGTTTCTACGACGAAGCTGTTGGAGAGGGCTATCTTGAGTGGCGGCTGAAAACGGTAAGAAAGCATTTACCCAGGAAGGAGAAGCGCAGAGGACTAACAACTGAAAGACCAAATAAAAAGGAAATAAGGAAACAACCGTTTATAGATAGGCCACAACTAACCGAGTCTGTCCTCATTGAAAATGTACTTAGTTGACAAATAATTAAAACTTACAATTAAAGCTGTAAACTGCAATTTACAAGTCATTTTTTTAAACCAGATTTCTGAAATAAAGCATACAAAGCCAACTGATTCCGTCAAGGCTCAAATTGAACGTTTACTATAAGAAACCCGGCCAAACAGACATACCGAAATCAAATCATCTGAAAGCATCACAGTTTCCGATGTATTAAAAAAATATCCTCGCCTTAAAAACTATGAGGGTGAAATGGTATGACAAATTCTTTTCAATAGTCCTCAAAGTTCTCAATTATTTTCTTTTATTTTTCATTTCATATATAATGACAAATTTGTCTTGAAAATTATGGTGGTTGCAGATTGATAATGAATTTAGAGACATTTTTGAAGGGCACGACGTACTGTTGGCAAGATTTCCCTCCCATTTCGCCCCACTTATTATTGCACATTGTAAAAATGTAGCACCTCATTTGCTAGACAAATTAACTGATTTTGACAGTGAGTAGTGAGTGCAAAGAATTTTCTATCATGCACTTTTCTTAAATTTAATTAATGAGAATTCTTTTGTTTACAGTTAATTTAAAAGCAATTGTGGTTTTACCTGAGTTGCTGCCTCCTTCGAACCATTCAAATGTTACAAAAGCACAGGAATGTATTATTTTCTTCTTTTTAATTTAAATTTCCTGAGAAATTTTTATACTTTATTATATATTCTTAATTACTTTTCAGAACAAAGCCAAGAGAAAACAAAGTGGTGGCCAGGTGGCTCGTATCAACTCAGTTCCACATCCAAGCCTCTTGCAGTTCATAGGTGTAAGTAAATCTTAGCAAACAGATTGAAATAACATGTTTATTGTTTATCTCTGAATATCTCTTGTTTTTGCAGGCAAATGAAGATATAAATTCTAAAATGTCTGAGAGAAGGCTCTTTGCACAAGCAGCCATTTCTATTATGCTGCACAAACATGGACCAAAGAAAAGGCCCATTTTTATACAAGTTGAAAATCATTTGTTTCCTGTAGGAAACAATCCTCTGCGTGCCTTTGACAGGCTCTTTAAATTACATTACATGTTTGACGTACATTATGCAGCTGCTCTTCTAAACTTCTACAACTTTTTTGAATCCATTGTCTGCAATGGACTTAATACCCCCAAGAGCTGCTGTGACAGTCTAAATTGTATTTTGAGTGCAGTAGAAATTCAGTCAGAATCAACAGAGACCATGTTTGAGTAAGCTTCCATAATTGCTTTAATTATTCATGAACCTAATTTTTTATTTTAAGAAAATACTAAATCTTTTCTTACTTTGTCTTTTCAGCTCTGATTCAAAATTGGAATCCATGAATTAATACATTATTGTGAGTACAAGTAATACGACGGGTAATACGACGAAATAGTCCTCTCTAATTTCTTTTATAGAATGCATTAATTTTGATATAATGTTACAATTTTCGATTAGGTTGAAAAAAGAGGGGACAGAACAGAAATAGAATAATATTTGAAATTTTTGGAACACATTCTTATTATATAATTTTATCACGCTGAGGAACATCTGAAGATTGAATAATTTCATGACGTATATTGGAATTATTTTTATCCCATAATTACTTTCGATATCTTTTTAATTTGCTCTTGACACAGATGTTCTTCAGTTCAGTGGAAAATCGAATTTATATCTTTTACGCAAACTTTTTTTACTTACGTTCGAACGAATGTGATTACATTAATATACAATACTTATTATACTATAGAATTTAGTTCAACGATTAATTATTCATTGTATCGCGCTGAACAATGCCGAATGAAAATAATTTTCGTGACTTGCAACAAGAGCGCTGCATTGTGCCAAATTTTTTTAGCAGGTTTATCGCTCGAAGCATGATCGCAAACGGGAGTGTCAGAGATCGGGAATCCGCAAATAAAAAAAATCGTTTTTGTAATCGTATTTACTTTAATTGCAAATTAATAAACCCAAAAGTCAAGTGGATGTAATCTGTAACTAGCCTTGCCTGTCCTTTCTCCCAGTAAATAATAATCCCGGTGCGTCTCGCTCCGCGCGTACTTGGCGCGAAACACTACCGTGTCTCTTGATTTTAGTTCAAAGTGCTATGTCATTTATATGTAAATTTGATTACATTAAAATTTCTTTATAATGCTTTTTCGCTCATTGTTTTAGGAAACTAATTTTTTAGATAATTTTCTGAAGCTTTCCCGCAGCAAATACAATGCAACATGTAACGTACAGGTTATAGTTGTAATTTCCTACTCAACAATATAAATGCAATATAATACATGTGTTATATTGCATTTATATTGTTGAGTAGGAAATTACAACTAACCTGTACGTTACATGTTTGCTGGATTTGCTTCACTCTAGTGAGGGAGTAAATTACCGTAAGAAATCACTCGATGTTGCCCACTCGAATGAGAGTAAAATTTCTCTCTAAGAACGAGCGAACAGCAAAATTAGACCTGAAGAAGGTACTCTGCGATGGAGTGCAAGTTTACTCAAATACACGAGTCATATTTCGCTCGAGCGCACGAGTGATTAATTCACTCAACATACCGAGTCAATATTCACTCGATAAGATATGTTCCATTTTCACTCTTTGCTCAAGTGAATTTTTACTCGATTAGAGTAATATTTCACTCGAAAAAATTTAGAGAGTACTTGAAAAAACGCGTTGTTTAGAAAAATCGCGGAAAAAACGTAAAAGGAGGATTGAGTGCATTCTCTATATTTTTATTGCGTGGCGTACTACAGTCGTACGACTACTACGGCGCACTGCCGTTATTTAAATCCGACAGTTCACCGAGCTTCTTTTCACTGAACGCGCACAACTTCGCACCTACGAGGACGTAGCGTGGATATTAATATTATAATATTACGCGAGTACGCGAGTTGATTAAAATGTACGAAGGTAGACTGTTAGGATCTGATTCGAGTGAACGGGTATCAGGGATTTAGTTATCTCAGTCAATTGACAGCAGCTCCTCCCGATGGGGTGAAATTCGAATATAATTGTCAGGCACAAAATATCACAATGATTATATAAGTTCACAAGTTATGTAACACATAAAAGATATCGCAATTAATTTAAATCAGGTATGGCAGCGCAAGCCAAGAATATAAGCAATGAAACGTAAGTGATATAACGCACGTATCACCACTCAAATATAATAATATTAGTAGTGTAACACCGATAAAATCCCGTACGTAACGGTAATGCAGTTTAGTAATGTGAGAAATCTGATGCAGTCAGAATAAAGCAAATAACACAATCTGGCCTAAATAATGCACGTAATATATGTATGTAACGCCAGTAAATCGACACACGATATATAACGCAAATAATGGAACGCAAGTAAATTAACATAATAAATATCATATGAATATATAATGTCGCGAAAATAAATCAATGCAAAAGTATAACGCAAATAACGTAACTTAAATGGGTCAATGTAATTGCAAGATAAGAAATGCAATACGAATAATATATATATACATATACAGGGTGAGTCATTTTAATCTATCGACGCTAATATCTCGAAAAATATGGAAGATACGGAAAAATGTTTCAGACAAAAGTTGTATGGTGTAAAGGGGGACATAAGATGGTAGCAATGATTTGACTTTGGATGGTCGTTTGAAGCCCACGTGAACGTCACTTTCAATTTCTTAAACGGAACCCCCTATGTTGTAGTATATCGTTTGAAAGGGCATTAAATAAGAAAAATTTTGGCGCAACGGGTCAACGTATCGACCTCTGGTGAGGTCGATACGTTGACCCGTTCGGCAGTTATTTAGGGTCAAAAATTGACTTTTTCCAACTTTGACTTTAAATAACTCCCGAACGGATCAACGTATCGACCTCTGGTTTGCGCCAAAATTTTTCTTATTTTATGCCCTTTCAAATGATATACTACAATATGGGGGTTTTACTTAAAACTTTTTACTGTCCCAGAGGGGACTGCAACTCAAAAATTTGAAATGGAACCCATTTAAAAGGGCATAAAATAAGAAAAATTTAAAAGGGCATAAAATTAGAAAAATTTTGGTGCAAACCAGAGGTCGATACGTTGATCCGTTCGGGAGTTATTTAAAGTCAAAGTTGGAAAAAATCAATTTTTGACCCTAAATAACTCCCGTACGGGTCAACGTATCGACTTCTGGTTTGCGCCAAAATTTTTCTTATTTTATGCCCTTTCAAACGATATACTACAATATAGGGGGTTCCATTTAAGAAATTAAAGGTGACGTTCACGTGAGCTTCAAACGACCATCCAAAGTCAAATCATTGCCACCATCTTATGTCCCCCTTTAGACCATACAACTTTTGTCTGAAACATTTTTCCGTATCTTCCATATTTTTCGAGATATTAGCGTTGATAGATTAAAATGACTCACCCTGTATATGTATATATACAGGGTGAGTCATTTGAAACGCCTAAACTTACTAAATTCCACGACTACCTTGTGTTATTCAATTTATAATTCCAGCGTCAATTTAGCTACGTTAACATTATTCACATCGCGCTTCATACATGAATATTTCCATATAATATTCATCGCGTTGCATTCATTGCATTACTTTTCTTATATTCTAATATTCACGCTGCATTTCTCATTTCACTTACGGTGGAAAATTGACATTGTCCGTTGCGTCGATTTAATTGCGGCATACCTTTTGTGTGATATCTCTTGCGCTTGTTTATTTGCGTTATATTACTCGTGCTTTTCTTGCGTTAATTTAGTTGTATTATTATTCGTGGTATATATATATATATAACGCAAGAGATACACCACGAATAATAATACAACTAAATTAACGCAAGAAAAGCACGAGTATTATAACGCAAATAAACAAGCGCAAGAGATATCACACAAAAGGTATGCCGCAATTAAATCGACGCAACGGACGTCAATTTTTCACCGTAAGTGAAATGAGAAATGCAGCGTAAATATTAGACTATAAGAAAAGTAATGCAATAAAAATGCAACGCGATGAATATTATATGGAAATATTCATGTATGAAGCGCGATGTGAATAATGTTAACGTAGCTAAATTGACGCAGGAATTATAAATTGAATAACGCAAGGTAGTCGTGGAATTTAGTAAGTTTAGGCGTTTCATTTATATACAAGGTAACCGAGTCGATAAGGCAAAAACAAGTCAAGGTTACACCGTTCGTTAGAATAAACAACTTCTGGAATTTCGAATTGCATCCGGGCAGCGAGGCACTTTGTCGACGCTGTAATATACGAGCGTTCTCGAAAAACGAAATAACCTGAGAGATTAATATTGCAAAGGGCATGGCCATCCAAGGGCCGAGAACGACGCAATGCTATGAAAGAGAATGAATGTCGTCTTTTGACACAATTATCCGACATATATCGGACGTGCTCATAAGAGAATGCACCTGCGTGGTACACGCGTTATCCGAGGGCCCGGAATTGAGAAGAACAAAGTAGGTACTTATCGTTGTTGTCTGTCGATGACCATCCAGAATGGTGACTTCACAAGTTCTCACGTGATGCTTTACTCGGTCCGTCCCCGAGGAACAGCGTTGTCCAGCGCACGGGACGTCGATCGGAATGGGAAGTCCTTTCTTTCTTTGCCTCGCACGGAGAGGGAACACGTATACTCTTTCCTTGCTTATAGCGGAGGCAGGAACGATACTGCCGAGGCCTCGCCGGCCCACTCACACCAAGATTCGTTCACCGAATATCGCGTTCCGCAAATATTGATGTTAATAAGAAGTAAATGTTATATACAGCCCGGTTAAAAAAAAGATAATGTTGTTCTTTTCACTAGATGCGAACTGTATCTCGCAACGAGAGATCACTAAGCTACCGAAAAACGCAGCGATTGCAATTATTGATTGCAAGTTCGAACAACGAGATTGAGAAATCTATTCCACGTGTTGTCGCTTCCGCGTGTTCCGGCCGACTACGCAATTGAACGGCACCACTTACTCTGCGGGGCACGGCGTACGTACTATCCCCGCCGCCCCCCCCCCCCACTTACGAAAAACAAACGCCGATCAGTGATCACCCGCGTGCCACGTGCTAACGGTCTCGCAATAAATATATGAAATATTACTATTGAACTATGTAATATTACAAAAATTGGATTAATTACATAAAATATATAAAATATTATATTACCTACGTAATTTTTCACGAAAAATATATTCACACAATAGAAGACAAGTTTACTCATTTTTTTTTGTGTATTAACACAAATCTTGTAAAGTTACATTTAAAATAACAAAAACGCGTATGATCGCTCTATATTTCATAGCGATATATGAAATATTACCATTGAACTACGTAATATTACAAAAATTGGATTAATTACATAAAATATATAAAATATTACATTACACTTACGTAATTTTTCACGAAAAATAAAATATATTCATACAATAGAAGACAAGTTTACTCATTTTTTTGGTGCGATCATACGCGTTCTTGTTATTTTATATGTAACTTTACAAGATTTGTGTTAATACACCAAAAAAATGAGTAAATTTGTCTTCTATTGTGTGAATCGAGGTGTGAATATATTTTATTTTTTGTGAAAAATTACGTAATGCAATATTTTATATATTTTATGTAATTAATCACAAATTTTTGTAATATTACATAGTACAATAGTACACTTCATATATCGCTATGGAATATAGCGCGATCATATGCGCTTTTGTCATTTTATATTATATAATATTTGTGTAATTACAAAGAAATATGTAACTTAAATTTGTCCTCTGTAGTGTAAATATGTATTATTTTATTGCTGGAAATTTATATTAAAAGAAAAAGCGCGTAGAAATGACCAATCTCCGTTTCTTTTTCTTCAATATATTACAGCATTGGATAGAAAGTGATAGGTATTAGCCGTTTTCGCGTTCTATCCTTCTAATTTTTGTCGATTACTTTTACATGTAGAAAGTACGTATGCATAATTCATGCTTTATGTCAATGCGCCATCTCGAAGCACCATCGATTATAAGAATCGAACAATCGAAGAGCCTTGTAATTCTTGTAAAGATCACGAGCAAGTTTCGTGTCGACCGGGAGTTGCTAACGCCCAACCTTTGTGAACCTTTGTCAGAGAATAGTTGAAGAACATCTGAGAAAATGTCTTTTTACGGCTCAGGTTTGTTATATTATAACTTTAAATATCATAAGAGGTTATGACGTTTTATATCATAAAAGAGATTATAATATTTTAGTATTATAACCTCTTTTATGATATAAAACGTCATAATGTTATGATTATATGATTATTTTATCAATATTTTATGTGGTTTAATACATATGCAATAAAATGATATACAAAAAATATTCCAGGAAACAGATCTGCAAAAGAGGTTGCTGCTTCGATGATTGCACATTTGTACACAAGTATAAATATTGTTATAATTATCAGAACACCACGTGCAGCAGGGAGGAGATGTGTCCATACATCCATGTAACAAGTGTCGAGCAGGCCAGATACGAAGCTACAGGGAAAGCAACGGAATACCTGAAGCAAGAGGTTGGCCGGACCCTCCAGAATCCAAATATTTGCAAAGATTTTAAAAATGACAATTGCAATAGGGAAAATTGTAATTTGCGACATCTAAATTTAAATAGGTCGTTAGAGTGTCCAATATGTTGTGAAGAAGTGGAAAGAGATACTTTTGGCACATGTACCTGCGGACACATGATATGTTATATTTGTGCCTTGAAATGTATATTTTACACGTATGGAGAAGAACGTGAAAACGATTCAATTAAGGTTAAGTGTCCTATGTGTCGATCAATTGAGGAATATAAAAAACTAGTGTAAATGCTTTTGTCGTTGTATATTATAGCTTGTGTCGTATAGCTCGTTTTTTAAGAAACTTTTGTCGTTTTATTGCTTATGTCGTTGTTAAATTTAATTATTGAAGAGAGAAATAAATGTATTATATTTATATATATATTGCAATAAAAAATATATTTTATTCCTCAGTACAAAAATATAAAATTATTTTTACTTCTAATTCTTTTCTTCTATCTGCCTTGTTTTAGATCTCCTCTATCTATTTTTATTTCTATGACTTCCCTGTAAATATATTTAATTTTTATTAAACACATATAATATATAAATATATATTTATACAGGGTGTTTGAAACAAAAGTACCCAGCCGAAAATTGGGGGTAGATTGGGTCAAACCGAGACGAAAAGTCATGTACCATTTTGCAAGATTCGCAATAGTTAACGAATTATTAATTAATACGTCTGAGCAAATGAGCGCATGAGAAGCGGTAAGCCAAACTCGGCAGACACGTAAAATACAATTTTATGGTATTAAATGTTATTTTACATGTCTGCTGAGTTCGGCCTACCGCTTCTCATGCGCTCATTTGCTCAGACGTATCAATTAATAATTCGTTAACTATTGCGAATCTTGCAAAATGGTACATGACTTTTCGTCTCGGTTTGACCCAATCTACCCCATTTTTCGGCTGGGTACTTTTGTTTCAAACGGTAGGCCAAACTCGGCAGACACGTAAAATACTATTTTATGGTATTAAATGTTATTTTACATGTCTGCCGATTTCGGCCTACCGCTTCTCATGCGCTCATTTGCTCAGACGCATCAATTAATAATTCATTAACTATTGCAAATCTTGCAAAATGGTACATGACTTTTTGTCTCGGTTTGACCCAATCTACCCCCATTTTTCGGCTGGGTACTTTTGTTTCAAACACCCTGTATATGTGTGTGTATATACATATTACCGTTTTTATATATTTTACAAAATATAAACTAATTTTATTGTATACGAATAATAATAATTATTAGAGCAAAGATAAATATAACATTTTTTAAACTTACAAAATAACAATTTTATTTTCTATTTGTTGCATTTTCTACGGTAGTTGACGGGAAGGGGACCATCTACGGAAAATGGGAGCCGTTTTATGCAATAATTACAATAAACGTGGCCACACGTTAATGACGTCATATCTCCTATTAATATAATGTAACAACTGTTACATGTTGGCTTATTATGTGCTGAAAACAAAAACTTTTAGTTAATTAATCTTATCAATTTAAATTACAATTACAACCTGTTGTACACAACATGATTTTTCATATTAAGATCGCATGTGAGACATTTCTCTGATAATCATACCCCAGTTTACATTAAATAATAGTATAATAACATTATTATTATATATTTCTACTCAATGTAACTGTTGCGTAGAAATATATACTATTGCAAACTAGCTATATAAGTATAGCATGCAGTGTTTAATATTTGGGGGGGGGGGGGTCCCCGTTTGCCTACAATCCCGATTGCCAACAGCTTCGTTTGCCCACAACATTTTGCCTACAGCTTCGTTTGCCGACATTCCCGATTGCCTACAAGCATTATTGCGCACATGTAATGGTTAAAAATACGAACGTACGTTTGCGCACATGGCCAAACATATTGCACACATGACTTTATTGCACACAAGCAGATTGCACACATGACAATATTGCGCACATACACATTGCACATATGACTTTATTGCGCACATACACGTTATATTGCACACAATGTCGCAGGCTTATTGTAAAATCAGCCTTTTTGCAAAAAGGCTAGCCTTTTTGTGAAATGCCAGCCTTTTGCAAAAGCATTTGATCGTTTCTTTAATAAGACTAACGTATTTTAGACCTTTTGCAAAGTGCCTAGCCTAGCACCAGCCCATGTGTACCAAGAAGCCTAAAGTGCGTTCAGTCTTATTGGAAAACGATCATTGCTTCGCAAAAGGCCGGCCTTTCGCAAAGAGGCTAGTCTTTTTGCAAGAGGGCTGATTTTGCAGTAAGCTTGCGACATATGTGTGCAATATAACGTGTATGTGCGTAATAAAGTCATGTGTGCAATGTGTATGTGCGCAATAATGTCATGTGTGCAATCTGCTTGTGTGCAATAAAGTCATGTGTGCAATGTGTTTGGCCATGTGCGCAAACGTACGTTCGTATTTTTAACCATTACATGTGCGCAATAATGCTTGTAGGCAATCGGGAATGTCGGCAAACGAAGCTGTAGGCAAAATGTTGTGGGCAAACGAAGCTGTTGGCAATCGGGATTGTAGGCAAACGGAGCCCCCCCCCCCCAATATTTGACACTACATAAACAGTATAACTACATATACTGCTAGCAAAATGTTTCACATATGATTTAGTAGGAAAAATTATATCGTATACAGCAGTCTTTATATATTTAACCCCTTCACTGTCAGTGACGCATATATGCAGTGAAGGGCTTAAATATTTTAAGACTGCTGTATACGATATAATTTTTCCTACTAAATCGTATGTGAAACATTTTGCTAACAGTTATACTGTTTATGTAGTGTCAAATATTGAACACTTCATGCTATACTTATATAGCTAGTTTACAATAGTATATATTTCTACGCAACAGTTACATTGAGTAGAAATATATAATAATAATGTTATTATACTATTATTTAATGTATATTTCATATATGCGTCACTGACAGTGAAGGGTTTAAATAATAGAAAAAACTTACTTTTACGATCAGCTGTCCCACATGCCAAACAAGGCCATATACACTCTCCCAACATGTTTAAGGTACAGGCATGTGTTCTCAAATGTCTTGGAAGAGATTCTCTTAGAAGATATGCTAATCGCTTCATTTCTTTATACATATTTTCTCGAAAGGGTCGTATATTTGCATTTATTTCAGAGACTTCATCTTTGGTTAAATGTACAAATTTACATGATATGTTTCCGTTGCATGAAGTCCTTGTGCACATTCTAACCTCATGGGGCATTTTGCATGGATTTCGGACGCATACTCGAATTATGTAATCTCTACAAGACGTTATAACAATTACAACAATAAATAAAATAACACAAGCAAATAATACGACACAAGCAAATAACGCGAGAAAACCAAAAGTGGCCGCGTTCAGAGATCCCAGATCTAAAGGCCATCACACACAAAATGCATAACGTCGCATAAGCATAGCATAAGACCGCTGGACCAATGAGCATCTTATGTAAATTTATATGGCGACTTTATGCTGGATGCTCATTGGTCCAGCGGTCTTATGCTATGCTTATGCTACGCTATGCATTTTGTGTGTGATGGCCTTAAAGGTTCTCGCACATTAGGCGCGACCGATAAGTGATAGCCAATGAGAGTTCTGCTTTACCGTACGTAGCGCTCGGCGCTAGCGCTAAGGACCTCCATGAGGACGGTCCTTCATGGATACGGTTCGCGCTTGTGTACGTAAAAGTGATACGCCCTGATTATACATTATTCGTGTATGCGTCTGAAACCATACAACATGAGGTTAAAATGTGTACAAAAACCTCGTGCAATGGAAGCATATTATGCAAATTTGCACATTAATCCGAAGGTAAAATAAATATTAAGGCTGAGACATGATCAGTCTCAGTATTATATGCATAATGTACATATAATTATTTGCGGGAGGGCTCCGGTTGCCTACAAAACGATTGCCTACAGCTTCGTTTGCACACACCGCATTGCACACAATTCCGATTACACACATTCCCATTTGCGCACAGAGCGATTGCCAACAGGCATTATTGTGCACACGTCGCTTTGTCTACACGACGATATTGCACACAGCGCATTGCACACACGACCGTATTGCCCATAGCGCATTGCACACACGACTGTACTGCACACAGCGCGTTGCACACACAACCGTATTATACACAGCACATTGTACACACGGCCATACTGCACACGCGATCGTATTGCACACGCGACCGTGTTGCGCACATGAACGTATTGCCCACAGCGTATTGCACACATAACCATATTGCACACACGACCGTATTGCACACAGCGCATTGCACACACGACCGTATTGCACACAGGACATTGCACACAGGACCGTATTGCCCACAGCGCATTGCATACACGACCGTATTGCACACAGCGCATTGCACACACGGCCGTATTTCACACACGGCTATATTGCACACACGACCGTATTGCACACACGGCCGTATTGCACACATAGCCGTGTTGAACACACGGCTGTCTTGCACACACGGCTATATTGCACACACGACAGTATTGCACACACGACAGTATTGCACACACGACCGTTTTGCACACACGACCGTATTGCACACACGACCGTATTGCACACACGGCCGTATTGCACATACAGCCGTGTTGCACACATTACTGTCTTGCACACACAGCCGTATTGCACACATGGCTGTCTTGCAAACACAGCCGTATTGCACACATGGCTATATTGCACACACGGCCCGTGTTGCACACACGACTGTATAGCGCACACGGCCGTGTTGCAAACCTTAGTAGGTATCAGGAAAAAATTTTAAGTAAACCCCCCTCCCCCCCATATTGTAGTTAATCGTTTCGAAAAATATAAAAAAAAAGAAAAATTTTGGCGCGTTACAGGTCGATACGTTGATCCGTTCAGGAGTTATTTAGAGTCAAAGTTGGAAATAGCCAATTTTTAACTCTCAAACGGGTCAACGTATTGACCTCTATCTTGCGCCAAAATTTTTCTTATTTCATGCACTTTCAAACGATATACTACAACATAGGGTGTTCCATGTACGAAATTAAAGGTGATGTTTACGGGGGCTCCAAACAACTATCCAAGGTTAAAACATTACCACTATCGTATGTGCCCTTTGAAACCGTACAACTTTTGTCTAAAACATTTTTCTCTAAAATGCTAAAGTTACATGGGTAAATATGCAGAATAGTGGCCTCCTCACCGATTTCGTTGAATTTAGGCTTAATCGACGCGTTTTTGCGTGAAACGAAAGAATCTGGCAGAAAAAAGTGTCGCTCTGCCTCGCGAAGCGAGATATTAACAGTTAAAGTTGACGACTATCAGGTTATAAGACCTGTCATACCGACGAGATGTAGCGACTATTAACCATGCCCCTCGGCCACTTGCGCATGCTCTGTTAGCTCTGTGGCCACATGCGCATGCTCCGTGGCTGCACGCGCATGCAAAAGTGCGCGAATTGAAAACCTATGTATACTTATAATGCATATCGCTTGACTTTTGATGATGAATATGTCGCAGTCACATGGTGTACACACACACACACGCGCGCGGGGGAGGTGGTGCAAGGGGGCCTTCGCCCCCCTCCCGCACCCCTTCCGCCGGTAGGCATGGTGGACCTCGCTTTGCAACTTATTAGCATAGGTTAGTGACGCGCTTTACAAGTATTTACTTTGTATGTGCTTCAACTTACAAAGCGCATACTTATAAAGCGCGCCACTAACCTATAGGTTAGTGACGCGCTTTATAAGTATGCGCTTTGTATGTGCTTCAACTTACAAAGCGCATACTTGTAAAGCGCGTCACTAACCTATGCTAAGTTGTAAAGCGAGGTCCACCCTGCCTATCGGCGGAGGGGGTGAGGGAGGGAGGGGCCGAAGGCCCACTCTTGCACCCCCCCCGCGCGCGTGTGTGTGTGTGTGTACACCATGTGACCGCGACATATTCATCATCGAAAGTCAAGCGATATGCATTATAAGTATACATAGGTTTTCAATTCGCGCACTTTTGCATGCGCGTGCGGCCACGGAGCATGCGCATGTGGCCACAGAGCTAACAGAGCATGCGCAAGTGGCCGAGGGGCATCGGGCATGGTTAATAGTCGCTACATCTCGTCGGTATGACAGGTCTCATAACCTGATAGTCGTCCACTTTAACTGTTAATATCTCGCTTCGCAAGGCAGAGCGACACTTTTTTCTGCCAGATTCTTTCGTTTCACGCAAAAACGCGTTGATTAAGCCTAAGTTCAACGAAATCGGTGAGGAGGCCACTATTCTGCATATTTACCGTTACATGTAACTATGGTGTTTGCTGGGTAGTTTTCCTACAAAATGCCTGATACGGGCGCTCTGATACACCTCTTTGTATAGTAACTTTAGATAAAGAAAACATTTTTAGACCAATACATTTAGAGAAAGTGATAAGAATTTTTGCTGGTGTTACAAATTATCATTCCTAAAACATAAGATATTCTTAAGCATTGCGTGAATATATCGCGTTTCTATACATATATGACTTGTTGAAGTTATAAGACGGACGTTACGTAGTACATATTTCATAATTTTAATCAAATAAATTTTAATTTTTTAGAACAGTACTAAAGATGATTTCGTTAATAACGTAAAGTTATGTAAACATGAATAGCAATTACATAATTAAGGGGATCCTAAAGCCGTCTGTTTTACCGACAAAAATCTGTACTCATGCAGTGTCGTATTAATTTGACAGAATTTAAAATGCTTCTCCAGGATTGCAGTACATACATCAATGATTTAGGGAAACTTTGATCTTATATGGA
>JASTWR010000574.1:0-20000 GCA_030770355.1 Harpagoxenus sublaevis | reverse complement strand
CATGAACGTTTAAAAATGACACATTTGACTGAAGTTTTTTTTACACATTTGTGGACGTTTCAAGTCACATAATTTAACACGTTTAACCACATTAAATTAAAAGTTAATACGTTCAATCGTGTTCAAATGACGTGATTTAAAACGGCAAGAAATGTGTAAGAAGAGTTTTAGCTAGTTAGCTAATAACACACTTGGATTGGCAGTGCACTCGCCTTCATTTACGTACGATATTATTTTAACCTGGTCCTCATCGGATTGTAATGCATTCTCCGTTAATTCATCCATCCCTCTATTTTGTTGTTCGGTATTCGTTTGATCTGAAATAGTGACAAACATTCTCATTCTTTGTCAGTAAGAGTTTTAGCTAATTAGCTAATAACACACTTGGATTTGCAGTACACTCACCTTCATTTACGAACGATATTATTTCAACCTGATCCTCATCAGACTGTAATGCATTCTCCGTCAATTCTTCGTCCATCCCTCTAGTTTGTTGTTCGGTATTCGTCTGATCTGAAATAGTGACAAACGTTCTCATTTTTTGTCAGTTTTCTCGTTGATATACAGGGTGTACCAGACCTAACGTACCACCCGTTAATGGTAGATTGCTGAGATCATTTGGAGACAAAAATCTTAATGCCAAAATGTCGAGGCTGCTACAGTGTTTAAACGGGAAAGGTTCAAAGTTTACTCTTGTGCTTGTCAAAATTTTACGCATTCAGGGACGTCGCATGTCAAAACAACTCTTCCACACTTTACTCAACTCGATAGAAATATTTGAAACTATTATTCACTTTATTTCTTTGTACACTGTTCGCAAGACCGACAAATATCGGGATGACAATTTGGCAGCCTTGACATTTTGGCATTAAGATTTTTGTCTCCAAATGATCTCAGGAATCTGCCATTAACGGGTGGTACGTTAGGTCTGGTACACCCTGTATACAACAGTAGGTATCGCGCGAATGAAGCATCATAAAGAACATATAATTTATATTATTGATGAAACTACACTGACTAGTGCGTGTGTACATTTTGAGCAGTATATTTAAATTATTAGACTTAATTAAATAACAACATTTATCAAAAATAATTACAAAGAAGTACAAATACCTAAAAATTGAGCATGTCGTTTTTAAGATTAATTTGACGTTTAAAATTAATTTTAATTTAGTTTTTTTCGTAATAATTACTAGAATTCTGAAAAAATCATATTTAATCTAATTGGTAAAGTATATTATTATCAGTATCATATTACGATAAATAAATTGACGCGCTTCAATTATGACGGCTTGTTTTACATAATCATATTCGTTGCGGTAAAGTTTTTATTATATTTTATGAGATGTTAGTATAATTCTACACAAAATTACAGACATATTAACGACAAGTGATAAAAGCATGTTATTTTTACCTTCTTCGACTTCTTGGCGGCTTGCCGTTAATCTCGCTAATCTTCCGCGTCGACTAGGAGGTCTGCCACGACCTCGTCTACTTCCAATTGCAGGTTCAGCATTCAGCCTGAGGATATCGTCAGGTGCAGCTGTTAAAACAATGTAAGTATAATACACATAGTTAGTTATACAGGTTATATATTGTATATGTATACAGGGTGTCCCATTTTAACTTAGACAGCTGAATAACATGAAAAATTGCAATGTAATCAAAAAATGTTTTAGACAAAAGTCGTATGGTTTCAAGGGGGACATAAGATGGTGGCAATGATTGGATGGTCGTTTGAAGCTCACGTGAACGTTACCTTCAATTTCTTACATGCAACCCCCTATATTGTAGTATATCGTTTGAAAGGGCATAAAATAAGACAATTTTTGGCGCTAACCAGAGGTTAATACGCGTTGACCCGTTCGGAAGTTATTTAAGGTCAAAAATTGACTTTTTCCAACTCTTGACCTTAAATAACTCCCGAAAGGATTAACGTATCGACCTCTGGTTTGCGCCAAAATCTTTCTTATTTTATGCCCGTTCAAACGGTAAACTACAATATGAGGAGTTCCATTTCAAATTTTTGAGTTAGAGCCCCCTGGGACACTAAAAAATTTTAAGTAAAACTCCCATATTGCAGTATACCGTTTGAAAGGGCATAAAATAAGAAAAATTTTGGCGCAAACCAGAGATCGATACGTTAATCCGTTCGGGAGTTATTTAAGGTCAAAGTTGGAAAAAGTCAATTTTTGACCTTAAATAACTCCCGAACGGGTCAACGTATTAACCTCTGGTTTGCGCCAAAAATTTTCTTATTTTATGCCCTTTCAAACAATATACTACAATATAGGGGGTTGCATGTAAGAAATTGGAGGTAACGTTCACGTGAGCTTCAAACGACCATCCAAGGTCAAATCATTGCCACCATCTTATGTCCCCCTTGAAACCATACGACTTTTGTCTAAAACATTTTTTGATTACATTGCAATTTTTTATGTTATTCAGCTGTCTAAGTTAAAATAGGACACCCTGTATAAAATTTTATATTACAGTCTGATATATTTTATGTCAAAAAACATGAAATATCTTGTAAAATATTTACTTCTCTCCTTGATCTTTATATTTCTAACACGATGAGATACATTTACTTCGCCAGTGTATAAATAACCAAATTAAATTTCTTAATCGACGAAACTGGCAATCACTTCTGACAATCGTCAGGATACTTTAGACCGAGATCCGGTCCTTCTATCTAAGCGCTTAAATTTAAGCAACTTAAATTAAGATGGAGAAATTCCCTTTCCCTTCCCTTGATTAAATCGATATCGATTTAATATTAAAATCACTGCGAAAACTTATTGCGAAAAATATTACCCCAGCCAGGGTTCGAACCTGGAATCTCCCGCATTCCGTTCGGGTGTCTTAACCAATTCGACTACCGGGGCATGTGGTAATATTTATCGCAATAGTACATCTAAACAATCATAAGATGGAACACCGATATTTACGTCGAAGGTGTATATTCAAACACGATGAGATACATTTACTTCGCCAGTGTATAAATAACCAAATTAAATTTCTTAATCGACGAAACTGGCAATCACTTCTGACAATCGTCAGGATACTTTAGACCGAGATCCGGTCCTTCTATCTAAGCGCTTAAATTTAAGCAACTTAAATTAAGATGGAGAAATTCCCTTTTCCTTCCCTTGATTAAATCGATATCGATTTAATATTAAAATCACTGCGAAAAATATTACCCCAGCCAGGGTTCGAACCTGGAATCTCCCGCATTCCGTTCGGGTGTCTTAACCAATTCGTCTACCGGGGCATGTGGTAATATTTATCGCAATAGTACATCTAAACAATCATAAGATGGAACACCGATATTTACGTCGAAGGTGTATATTCAAACACGATGAGATACATTTATTTCGCCAGTGTATAAATAACCAAATTAAATTTCTTAATCGACGAAACTGGCAATCACTTCTGACAATCGTCAGGATACTTTAGACCGAGATCCGGTCCTTCTATCTAAGCGCTTATATTTCTATGCACAAAGTAATGAAATAAATCGGTTAACATAAAAAAGAAAGATTCTAATTTAAAAAAAACTTAATTTGCAATGTACAGTTGCTTACTTTTTTAAAAATCAATTTTGTTTTCTTTAAACCAATTAGTTTATCTCACATCACTCTGCACACAAAAGTATTAAGATAAGATCATCAAAAAGTAAATGTTGTATGATATTTCATTTAATATCTCGTGTTGAATTATGTCAGAATGAAATATTAAATGTCTTGTTAACTATTCGTTTCTTTTTTTATAATATTTTTAAATACTTTTATATACTTTTGTAGAATAAAAATAAATGTTAGATAAAAATTTTTTATATTATTATCTACAAAAAAAAATCAAAATTTGTGTAAGAAAATTTATGTAGTTCCTTTATAGTAAAGAATGAAAATAATTTTTGACAGCCGAAATGAAAAAGTAAGGCACAGTTTCTTACTTCTCTGCGTATTATGCCCACGTCTACCGCGTCTTCCACGAGATCTTCCGCGAGATCTTCCGCGAGATCTTCCGCGAACATGTGAAGGAAACCCGTTCGTCCTATCATCGTCCAATAGTGCTGCCGGCTCCGATATAGCAGTAATTGTTTCTGACACTATCAATTGAATGTAGGAAGATAAATTAAAAATAAAAAATATATATGATGTACAAAGTGAATCAGAACAATTACTTGTCCTTCGAAAGACAAATATTTCTGGCCCAATTCTGAGACACTTTCTTTTTTAAAACTTTGTCCAAAACTTAATGTTTTAATTATAAAAAAAAATAGCGTATTACGAATCAGGTATAGGAGATAGGCAAAGACGGTGCAACTCGCCGTCAGACGCGGGTTCATACATACATAAAGGCCTACGTCTGACGATAAATTGCGCCGTGTTTGCTTACCTCCTGTACATGCTATCTCCGTAATACGCTATTTCTTTTTATAACTCAAAAATTAAGATTTAAAAATGAAATATTGTTTTGAAATCGAGTTAGGAATATGTCTTTTAAAGGGATAATCTATGCTTGTCCAATGCTATATCAATTTTGATTGTACCTGTCGGATTTGTTATCTCTGGTTGATCTTCAATATTGGAGTATGATGTAGACGCAGATTCCTGTACTGTAACGTTGTGTGTATCAAACAGATTGCGGTCTATTATTTCTTCATGGTTTATATCGTCCAAGGTATCATCTTGTGAATCTGCAACATAATTTTCTTTTTTTTCTCTTCAAAACTATATACGAGTATCAAATTTTATATGACATATGTGTATATATATATATATATATATATATATATATAAATGTACATATATATATGTTCGGCGTATCGCCTTGTATATATATTTGATTAATTGTTCTTGTTCATTTTAGATTATAATTGCTTTTGTTTAATTTCGATTAGTGCCGAGTGGCACATTTCGTTATTAGTTGCGCGCATTTAGTATTAATTGCATATTTAGTTATTAGTCGTTATTGTTAATATTCGCGGGACGTCGGTGGATCGCGATCGGGACAATTTTGAATCATGCGACTCACCAATTGGTGCTGCCATCGTTGATCCACCGACGGCAGCTATTACCCCCAAAAAGGGGAGCAAGTACTCGCTCGCGGCACGTTTCAGGACCGCGAGCACTCACTCACCACCAGACACTCTCATCGTCAAGACGCTCATAAGGAGCTTTCGAACGCGCACGAAGTTTCGGACGTCCGACCGCGATCTTCCCCCCACTCTTGGGGACCAATCTTTCGCCTGCCTTGCTTGCTCGTGATTTCGCCTGCTTGTGCCTGCTTGTGCCCGCTTTATTACGCCTTGCACCTGTGCCTGCTTGCTGCCTGCAACCCCACTGCATCCGCCTGCATGCCGGACCGGCAGAGCCTGGCCACGTGGAATACGGCGAGGACGGACGAGAGTCGGAGTCAACCGGGAGACGACGAGCGCCCGAACGGTGAGTCGCTTTTCGCTTTTCGTTGCATGCGCACTTCGTTTCGTTTTGCATTGTTTCGCCTATTTCGCTAATTTAGTCGTGAGGGGGATTATAATTACCCCCCCCCCCCCTCTGGCCCTTCGAGTATAGAAAATCTCGCCTCCGGGGACGGTCTTACACCCCCCCCCCCCCCGGTCATTGGTCCTTCGAGCCGGATATTCGCGTTAGAAATACCGCCGACCTCTCGCTTTTTGTTTCGTAAAATCGTTAATCTCGTCTTGGTTGTAACCGCGAATTGCAATAACGCGTGGTGTGTTAATAATCTAGTCTCGCGCGTGATAGCTCTCGTCCGCGATTCTCTAGTATTTCGCTAATTTCTCGCTTCGCGACGAGAATGTTCGCGCAGACTTCTCATTTGTCGTAGCACGAGCCATTGTCGTTATCTGCATTTTGTCGCGCATTTGCAATTGTCGCGGTAATCATTCCAATAATAATTATCCGAGCATAATACCCGAAATATTCAAATCTAGAATATTCTCGGGCAAACCATACGTTTTCGCCTGACTGTCGACGGCCTTGACGCTCGGTCGCGAGCCGGGCCGCGCGTACACAGTTTTTTCTACATAGACTCGCGCTCAACAGTTGCGAGACCCATTGTCCTCGCTGTTGCGGAGTCTGTTTTGGTGCGACTCGAAAACATATTATTCCGAACGTCGGAATTCTTATAACACATCTGCCATCGATCGAAAACTATTTGTCGGCACTGGTTCCGAATATTAAACATTTAGCGCTCTTGCAAAAGTTCGAATATAATTGTTGTCGTTCTAAGCGCTCATGTCGTATAGTTGCTCGAGTCGTATATCTTGTCGTATAGTTGCTCGAGTCGTATATCTTGTCGTATAGTTGCTCGCGTCGTATGGCTCATGTCGTATAGTTGCTCGAGTCGTATATCTTGTCGTATGGTCGCTCGCGTCGTATTTTGTCGTATAGTTGCTCGAGTCGTATATCTCATGTTGTATAGTTGCTCGCGTCGTGTACCGTTGTCGTAAGTAAACGCTGGTGACGTAAATTGTGCTCGCGCGTATACCGTTGTCGTAAGTAAACACTGGTGACGTAGATTGTGTTCGCGTCGTATGCCGTAGTCGTAGTGTCATATACCACGTGTCGTAGCACCGCGCGCTACACATCCTGGGTCGTGTACCGCGTGTCGTGGCGCCGTCCGCGACACATCGTCGTGTCGTATACCTCGTGTCGTGGCGCCGCGCGTGACACATCCTCGTGTCGTAGACCGCGCGTTGTAGCGCCGCCCGTAACGCATCCTCGCGTCACATAGCACGTGTCGTGGGACCGCTCGCAGCACAGTCTCGCGTCATATATCTCAAGTCGTAATCGGTTTATTGACGCACCTATACTGCTATTATCCTTTAGATTATATCATTATCGCTAATCTCGTTCGCTCTAGTACTTGCGAATTGCAGTGGCGAGTGGCGTGTTAATTCCAGTCTCGCGCGTGATATCTCTCGTTCGCGATTCTAATCGTTGTCGTGCTTCGCTTCGCGACAAGAGTGTTCGCGCGAACTAACACGTACCTTTGTCGCTATCTGCATTAATCGTGAATCATTTGCAGTCGTCGTATTAAATCGCGAATTGCGGTGGCGAGTGGCGTGTTAATCCAGTCTCGCGCGTGATATCTCTCGTTCGCAATTCTCTAGTTTCGCTTCGCGACGAGAATGTTCGCGCGAACTAACACGTACCTTTGTCGCTATCTGCAGTAATCGTGAATCATTACAATCGTCGTGATAATTATTCGAATAATAATTATCAAAATATAATACCCGAAATATTCAAATGTAGAATATTTTCGGGCAAGCCAAACGTTTTTCGCCTAATTGTCGACGGCGTTGACGCTCGGTCGCGAGCCGGGCCGCGCGTACACAGTTTTTCTACATGGACTCGCGCTCAACAGTTGCGCGACCCTTCATCCTCGTTGTTGCTGAGTCTATTTTGGTGCGACTCGAAAATATATTATTCCGATCGTCGGAATTGTTGACTCTCTGGACGAATCTCTTAGTCGAATAAACGTTGCGAGGAACTATTTGCGCGGACCACGCGTCGGGATGTATCCGGTCGCTTTGTAGTATTATATCCCTTCGCGAAGGATAACCCTTGTTTTGTTGGCACGCGACGGATGGCCTTAAATGGATTTCGCGCACTTGAACGTCGCTTCAAATTAGATGCGGAGTTTAAAATAAATTACAGTAAGTTCATGCAGGATTGTTTAGATAGTGGTCATCTGAAATTGATCAAGCAGCCGTTCCCAGTGGACGGATCTGTGTTCTACCTGCCCCATCATGGGGTATGTAAGTCAGATAGCACAACCACTAAATTGCGTGTCGTGTTTGACGCATCGGATAAAGATCTGAACGGCGTCTCGTTAAATCAAATGTGGCGATCCGGTCCTAAGCTACAGCCAGATATTAAGGCCATCACATTGCCGAGACTCGAGCTTTGCGCGGCTATTTTGCTTTCAAATTTATTAGAGTATATGGGAAATATCCTCCGGCCTGAGGTCGCGATCGACGCCACGTACGCTTGGTCAGATTCTGAGGTTGCTCTTGCTTGGATATCCTCGGCGCCACACCGTTGGAAGACGTTCGTGCGTAATCGTGTTGCCCGCATCCAGTCCAACACAGATATCTCTTGCTGGATACATGTCGACACCAAGTCTAACCCGGGTGATTGTTGCTCAAAGGGCTTGTTTCCGCAAGAATTAGTGGACCATCCGATTTGGTGGACTGGCCCTGCGTGGCTAATTGACTTCGAACCCACTCAGGAAACGATATCGGAAGTCGATAATTTTCCTGGAGAGGAGGAAAAATCACGCGTCTTTGTCTCCGCGAACTCTGCCGCAGTTATCGACTCGCTTCTCGATCGCTTTTCGCCGTTAGATAAAATCGTTAGAGTGTTTACTTATTGTTTACGCTTTGCCAATAGAATCAAATCAAATTGCTTAATCGTATTCTTGTTGTAGATCAAGTCGGATCTCATTCGGCTTGATATCTCGTAAAACTCGTTTGATCTCGCTGCTTCGCAGAAGATATCAATAGATTAGAGCGTAGACCTGGTTGCTCCAAGACACCTCCGAGCTTTTCCCCCTTCTTGGATCCAACCGGACTCTTCAGGGTGGGCGGTAGATCGGTCTTCCCCCCTTCTTGGATCCAGCCGGACTCCTCAGGGTGGGCGGTAAATTAGTCACGGTTGTCGTTCTCAAGGAGTAACTCCAGTCAAGCTTATAGTTGTTCGTTTGATATATGGGCGGTTCGCTTGGAACTCGCAACTTCATAGTCAAGATAGTTTCCTCGCTCTGAGGCGCTTCATAGCTGGGCGTGACCGTTGCTCACCGACACAAGGTGACTGCGGCACCCGTCTTGTGGAAACTCGTCGAGAGTTTGATAGTCGTATGCAAGCCGCCTCAGAGCGGGAAAATCCCAAATCGTCACTCTACCCTCCTCTCGCGCTACATTCGGTGGCCTTTGGAGAACGGGATAGTAGTAAACGTATAGTGGGAGCTCAGATGCTCACCGTTGGAAAATTTAGCGCGCTTATAGCGCCAATAGAAGCCATCCTGCACTCCAGGCTCCTATACCCTACTAGTTTTGACCTTAACGACCCCGGGACATTCTCCTGTCTTCGAACTCTTCGTAGATAGTCCATTGGATCTAAAACCGTGCCGATAGGTAGATTTCATCGATGGCAACCGGTGCAACACATGCACCAACATCTTTGGAATCGTTGGCATGACGAGCCTTACAACCTCGGCAGCAGCGACTAAAATGGCTAAGATCGTCGCCTAACGCGGTACAAAAGGGACGTCGGTCCTATTAAAATAGTAGAACGTTTCTCCCTTGCAATGAAGGCGAGAACGGATAGTCGTATAATGCCCGGGTCGCGACGGCATTTTTCGGGTCGCCACAGTGAGGACAGCGGATGGCCCTCTTACTCGTCCTCTGGTGAAATTGTGTCCCTTGCCGATGGACAATTCACCAGAGGACGACCAATAAAGCATAGAAAATACGTCGTATTTTGGTGGGCGGTATGTTCGGCGTATCGCCTTGTATATATATTTGATTAATTGTTCTTGTTTATTTTAGATTATAATTGCTTTTGTTTAATTTCGATTAGTGCCGAGTGGCACATTTCGTTATTAGTTGCGTGCATTTAGTATTAATTGCATATTTAGTTATTAGTCGTTATTGTTAATATTTGCGGGACGTCGGTGGATCGCGATCGGGACAATTTTGAATCATGCGACTCACCAATTGGTGCTGCCATCGTTGATCCACCGACGGCAGCTATTACCCCCAAAAAGGGGAGCAAGTACTCGCTCGCGGCACGTTTCAGGACCGCGAGCACTCACTCACCACCAGACACTCTCATCGTCAAGACGCTCATAAGGAGCTTTCGAACGCGCACGAAGTTTCGGACGTCCGACCGCGATCTTCCCCCCACTCTTGGGGACCGATCTTTCGCCTGCCTTGCTTGCTCGTGATTTCGCCTGCTTGTGCCTGCTTGTGCCCGCTTTATTACGCCTTGCACCTGTGCCTGCTTGCTGCCTGCAACCCCACTGCATCCGCCTGCATGCCGGACCGGCAGAGCCTGGCCACGTGGAATACGGCGAGGACGGACGAGAGTCGGAGTCAACCGGGAGACGACGAGCGCCCGAACGGTGAGTCGCTTTTTCGCTTTTCGTTGCATGCGCACTTCGTTTCGTTTTGCATTCTTTCGCCTATTTCGCTAATTTAATCGTGAGGGGGATTATAATTACTCCCCCTCCTGGTCCTTCGAGTATAGAAAATCTCGCTTCCGGGGACGGTCTTACACCCCCCCCCCTCCCGTTCAATATACGTATATAACATTTTGTAACAAACCAAAATTCTCTTCGGGCAATTCCGCTGTATTGCTAAGCGTCAAGAGAAACTCCTTCAATGTAAATCTGTATAAAGGCGATAAAAGTTAAATATTTGTAAATGTATGTATATATATGTAAATATATTTAATATTATTATATATTAAATGTATATATAAGTTAAAACGTGTTTTGAAAACTTATATATTTATTTAACAACATATGAAACTAAAGAAATAATAATAAGGCTGTAAAAAACGCTGCTTCTTTTTCTTTTAAAACTACCTAAAGGGGAAGTTTAATTTACCTTCCCAAATTCAAAGAGGCTTGTGCCTCTGCAATGCGCTTATCACGCAATATGTTATATCGAACGCGTGTTCTCTTTACGCTAAGTCCTTCTGTCAACCTTACAATATTGATCTCTTGATCGATTATTAAGTCACCTAAACTGTCTGCAAAGAGATAAACAAGTCATATTATTGAAACATATTAATGCGATGCGCACGGAACTTATTGTTAGAAGTAATGAACAATACGTACGAAGAAATTGCCAAATATTGGGATGAATTCCTCCAAATTTGTGAAAAATTATATTATGGAAACTTTCCACAAAATTGTTCGTCCGTACTGCACGGAGAAAAAGTTACGGTTGCTACAACAGAATAATACTGTTAATTTTCGCCCATTAATACAAAAGTGTTATGGAAACCATAATACTCTGGAAGTGACCTATGGTTGCCCCAACCTTAGTTACGTAGCTGCTATATGGATCTTACAAACATAATATATGGGTGTTACAATGAGTTAGGAACGGTTCCTACAACTATAGTTATGTATATATATGTTATCTGATTTTCCATATGCAGTTTGGTGGAAAAGAGCAATTAATAACTAATTGTAAGATTATGTTATTTATAATATCCAACATAAATACTGCAACATATGTTAGGCAACAGTGGAGAACTTTTTTTTTTTTTTTTTTTTCCCCAGAGATCCGATGTCCCACGATGCGGTACCCAGGAATGGCCTACAACCCGCATATAGCATGTGTAAAAACATTAGTTATACATAACAAATACAATCTCGGAAAGAACTTGTGGAGAACCTCGCGAGGACGCCTCTCTATATAGGGATCGATGTTGTTTCTTTAATACGGGTTACGATCTCGGCGATGCGCCGCGTATTGAGCGCGAGCCGTACTATTCCTGATGGAACTAAACTCTCACAATCAGTGCTGTACCGTGCAACTATATCTTATAGATCTCTCAACCATATTATTCGTGTTGCAGACCACATTAGAGAGATAGCAATAATCCTTCGGTTGAGGCAACCATATATGAAGGTATTGTAACCGAATGTTACGTATCATACGCACTACGGTTATGAGAACTGTATAAATAGGCATATCTTAACAGTTACATCCAATGTAACATCAATTTAACTTGAAGTTAAGTAGGGATACAGCCGACAGTTTAAAGTGATGGAAGCTCCGTCCGGGGGGTCGGGACGGGCTGCGTCGGTTCGTGGGGGAAGCCGTAAGCGGTGGGCGAGCGGTAGGTGGGGTGCGAGAGGAAAATTTCTTTCCCCTTACCGCAGCGGACCTCCCCGCGCCCAGGGGCGGATCGTCGAGATCGTCCCCCCGGGGCTCGGTCAGGGGCGGCGCGGTGAAATTTTTTTTCGGCGGGGGCGCCGGGGGGTGCGCGAGGACGACGGGGCGATAGCGGGGCGTTCTAGAGTCGGGTTTTATCGGGGCGTTCTAGAGTCGGGTTTTATCGGGGCGTTCTAGAGTCGGGTTTTATCGGGGCGTTCTAGAGTCGGGTTTTATCGGGGCGATAACGGCGCAACCCTGAAGTCCGAAGGTGCCCTCCGCGATAACGGTGTTTTCTAGCGCGCGTTTCTCCCTCGGAGTTTCCGGGGCAGATCTCTCGCGTGGTATAAATGCCGGGTGTCTCGACGCTCGAACGACTCGCTCGAGACGCGCGACGCTCCGCGGTTCGATGGACGACGGTCCTCGCTCCGCTCGGACGAGGTAATATTTCTCTCGCGGGTGAAAAAAACTGTCCAACGTGGAGACCGACCGATTAATTTTTATCGCTTCAGTCACGGCGAGGCGATCGACGATATCTATTGCGAGGAGATAATACCGGACAGCGACTCCAGCGACGACTCTCTCCTCCGTTCCACTCCACCGGCGGAGATCTTTCGTTTTCGAGCGGTCGCCGTACGAGAGAACGCTCGATGGAATCCAACGACGTACGTTCTGAGGAGAGAGATCGGTCTTCGGTGTCCCCGAGAGGAACTGTGGATAGAGACGATGCTGGCCTGCAGCAACAGAGCGTGGGTCTACGAGAGTAAGATTCCGAGACGTTCGAGAAGGAGCGAGACGGGCGGTGAGAGTCGCGGGGAGATTCGTCGAAGAGTCAGATTAGACGTACCCGTGGACAGTCGGGGTTGGACCGTGTGGTTGACCACCGAGCTGAGACGTCTGACGAGACAGGCATGACGGAGGAAGATCGCGATCTCGTCGAACGCGCGAGAGGCGTCGACTCGTCGGACGCGTATCGCTCGTGGGAACGACGGTGCGACGAGCTTCTCGAGTCTCTGCGCGAGAGGTGTCGAGACAGGCGAGAGCCTAGACCCACCGGAACCGTGACCTCTCTGGCCACGCGAATCGCTCTTCTGGAGGGCGCGAGAGACGCCCTGCGACGGCGTTTCGCGCGCGTGGGTGCCGGTCACGGCGACGCGAGAGGGTTCTCGTGGGCCGAGATCGAAACGGCCTTCGAGAGTCGCGTGCTGACGGGCGCGGTGATAAACTCCAGTTATCTGGAACCTCGACGATTTCTCGAGGACGCGAGAGACACCGTGCTCGATCGGGTGCGCGTCAATCTCGAGAGACACGTGTGCCTGAAGGTCAACACCGTTTTCAACGGCGAGTTCGTCGCGGGCGGCCGAACCGCCGTCAAGAGCGTCGTCACGAGGAATCGTCAGCTCTTTCTCGCGTCCGATCTGTGAGAGTGGTACGACAGATACGTGATCGACAGGACTCTGACCGATCTGGACGAGTTTCAGGAGCGGGACAGCGGTTGGGCGTTGTCGCGCGTGTTGAATCTGATGGTGAACGTGAACAGGTGCAATCCGATGCGCGTGGGATGTTGGATGGAGATACCGCGACGCGTGAGAGCGAAACACGCGGTGGTCAACGTACGCTCCAACGACAACGCGTGTTTCGCGTGGGCCGTGGCCGCCTCTCTGTACCCCGCTAAGAGGTACGTGAACCGACCTTCCGCGTATCCCCACTACTCGACGAAACTGAATCTCGACGGGATCGAGTTCCCCGTTGCTCTGAGACAGATCTCGAGGTTCGAGCGACTCAACGACGTGTCCGTCAACGTCTTCAGCGAGAGAGAGGAAGGGCGGGAGGGCAACGCGATCGTTCCTCTGCGGCTCACCGACGACAAGAGGGACAGACACGTCAATCTGCTGTATCTGCCGGATTCGCGCGACCGCGCGAACGTTGGTCATTTCGCGTGCATAAGGGATCTGTCGCGATTGGTGGGATGTCAGTTGAACAGAACCCACAGGAAGAAGCACGTGTGCGATCGATGTCTGCACTACTTTTACACGAGCGAGAAACTGATCGCTCACAGCGTCGACTGCGAAAGGATGAACGACTGCGCCATCGTTCTCCCGAGCGACGACGACAAGTGGCTCTTCTTTCGCAACCGCGACAGAAAGGAGCGACTTCCCTTCGCGGTGTACGCCGATCTCGAGTGCGTGCTGGAAAAGGAGGGAGAGATAGACGCGGCTAACGTCAACAGCTACGTCTATCAGCGTCACAGAGCCTTCAGCGTGGGATACTATCTGCGCTCCGCGCACGAGGAGATCCCGTCCGCGTACAGATCTCGTCGCGGCGAGGACTGTCTGTCGTGGTTCGTCGGCGAGCTCAACGATATCGCGCGTCGAGCGAAGACGTTTCTCTCCGCCAACGTGGCCATGGCGGAACTGACCTCGGAAGAGTTGCGCGATTTTTGGAGCGCGCCGCGTTGCCACGTGTGCGAGAGACCGTTCGGACCGGAGGATCAGCGCGCGCGCGATCACAGTCATCTCACCGGGCGTTACAGAGGTCCCGCGCATCCGCGCTGCAACTTGAATTACAGAGATTCGTACGTCATTCCCGTGTTTTTTCACAATCTGTCGGGTTACGACGCTCACTTCATCATCAGAGATCTGGCCAACGGCTTCGAGGGTAGAATAGATCTGCTGCCGATCACCAAGGAGACGTACATATCGTTCACGAAGAACGTGAAGGACGCGTCGGGCGACGGATGGAGAAGGTGCGCGAAGCTGCGATTCGTGGACTCGTTCAAATTTCTCGGCGAGAGTCTCGATAGACTGGCGTCGTATCTCGACAAGAGCGAGATGCGAATCGCGCGGTCGGAGTTTTCGGGGCTCGACGAGGAGGATTTCGACCTGTTGACGAGCAAAGGCGTGTTTCCGTACGAGTACGTCGACAGTCTCGACAAGCTGCTGGAGACGGAGTTACCGCCGCGAGAGTCCTTCTACAGTTCGTTGACCGGCGAGACCGCGACCGATAGCGATTACGAGCGCGCGCGCAACGTCTGGCGGCGTTTCCGCGTCGAGAGTCTCGGTGAGTACAGCGATCTGTATCTGAAGACCGACGTGCTTCTTCTGGCGGACGTGTTCGAAAATTTTCGCGACACCTGTATCGAGAGTTACGGGTTGGATCCGGCGCATTATTACACTCTGCCGGGATACGCGTGGGACGCTATGCTGAGACACACCGGCGTGCGATTGGAACTGCTGACCGACATCGATATGGCGTTGTTCGTGGAGCGCGGCGTGCGCGGCGGTCTCAGCCAGTGTTCGAACAGGTACGCGCGGGCCAACAACAGGTACGCGCCGTCGCACGATCCGTCGCGACCGTCGACGTACCTCATGTACCTCGACGTGAACAATCTGTACGGCTGGGCGATGCGCGAGCCGTTGCCGCGCGCGGAGTTTCAGTGGGTCGACGACCCGGAGAGCTTCGACGTGACCTCCGTGACGTTAGACTCCGCTATCGGCTACATCCTTGAGGTCGACCTTGCGTATCCGCGAGAGCTCCACGACGCTCAGAGGGACCTTCCGTTCTGCCCGACGCGCGATAAGCCTCCCGGAAAACGGTGCGATAAGCTCCTCGCCACGCTGTTCGACAAGTCGCGTTACGTGTTGCACTACCGTAATCTGCAGCAATGCGCGCGACACGGATTGCTCGTCACGAGGATTTACCGCGTTCTGCGGTTCGCGCAATCCGCTTGGCTTCGCGGGTACATCGAGCTCAACACGGGATTCAGGACTCGCGCTGGCAACGACTTCGAGAGGAATCTCTACAAGTTGATGAACAACGCGGTCTTCGGTAAGACCATGGAGAACGTGCGAGAGCACGTCGACGTGCGTCTCGTGACGCGCTGGGACGGGAGATACGGCGCGGAGGCTCTGATCGCGAGACCGAGCTTTCACAGCCGAAGCGTCTTCGCGGAGGATCTCGTCGCCGTCGAGCTGCGCAGGCTCGAGGTGAAGCTCTGCAAGCCGATCTACGTCGGGATGTGCGTTCTCGAGATATCGAAGACGCGCGTGTACGATTTCACTACGATTACATGGCGCCGTTGCACGACGGGAGATGCAAGATAATGTACACGGACACCGACAGTCTCGTGTACCTTCTCGAGTGCGACGACGCGTACGAGGACATGAAGCGCGACATCGCCAGATTCGACACGAGCGGTTACCCCGAGACCAACGCGTACGGCATGCCGCGCGCGAACGAGAAGATACCGGGCCTCATGAAGGACGAGAACGACGGCGCCGTCATGACCGAGTTCGTGGGGCTCAGGTCGAAGATGTACGCCACGAGGGTAGCGGGGAGGAGTGACACGAAGAGGGTGAAGGGCGTCAAGAGGAACGTGGTCGCGAGAACGATAGCGTTCGAGGACTACATGCGGTGTCTCAACGACCAGATGGAGCAGTCGAGGCGCCAGTCGTGCATCCGCTCGAGATTGCACCAGGTGCGCACCGTGTCCGAGCTAAAGCTCGCGCTCAGCCCCCACGACGACAAGCGATTCGTCGTTCCCGGCTCGTTCGACACTCTTCCGTGGGGGCATTACGGAATACCGCGCGAGGAGGAGGCGTGAAGAGTTTATTATCGTTATTATTATTATTGTTGTTATCATCGTAGTTTTACAGGGGTCCTTGGAGGTGGATATACGAATAATGCCATAGAGAATCGTCGAGATACGCGCGAGGACGGGGATCGATCTTCGAGAGAGATGTTTTTTGAGAGCGTTGGAATCCCCTCTCTACCTTTTTTCGTTTTTGGTGACACGAGGTTTATTGTCTCGAAAAAAACTGAAGAAGCCTTACTCAATTGTTTAGAAGACGCTAAATCAAGTATATCGAAGGCAACGATCGCTGAACCAAGTTTCCACAGCAGAGGTATTTTTTCAGAAAATTGCATTCTCGACATATCTAAATTTCATCGCGGGTTTGCGCATTTAATTTTCTGAAAAAATACCTCTGCTGTGGAAACTTGGTTCAGCGATCGTTGCCTCCGCGCCGGACGCGACCTTCGGCATGTCTGATTTAGTGTCTTCTAAACAATTGAGTAATGCTTCTTCAGTTTTTTTCGAGATATAAACCTCGTGTCACCAAAGACAAAAAAGGAAAAAATTGCAGCGTTCCTGAGGATATCTCTCGAAGATCGATTCCCGCCTTTGCGCGTACCTCGACGATCCTCCGCGGCGTTGTTCGTATATCTTGAAACGCGAAGAGGTTCGCTCGCGTCAACGGGTAAACTTGTCTCGCTTCGCTGGAGATCGTTGGAAAGGTCCGAGTCGCGTGAACTCTTTCGCCAGCGAGGGTGGGGACGACGCGGAAAACCGTATTTGATACGGTCGAAAAAATACGCGCGTCCGACTTATCGCCGCCTTTCTTCAATTTTTTCGAGGCTATCGTTGAGTCTGTTTTCGCGCATACGCAGAATTCGCTCGACCGATCGTCCTATCCGCCGATGAGGCAACCGTGTTTCGCGTTCGCGAAAAAGTTTATTTCCCTTCGAACGAGTTAGAGTTTTACGCGCGTTGTCCGTTGTTCGGTCTAACCGAAGTTCACTTTTGATATGGACTGTGCGACGCGTATATTTTTTGCAGCAATCTGCAGAGTTAGGAATAGCTATATATAAATATCTTGCACAGGACACGACGCGTCGCCAGTAGTAGCCTGGATCGGAAAATTTAGAACGAAAAAGGAAAAACCTCCACGCGCGCCATCGCGTTACACTCGAATCTGTCTCGCGGGGATTCTTCAGCTGAGTATTTTGAACGATCGTTATAGACGTTTCAAACACATCGAAATCGGATAACTCGACGGAAAAGGTTTATCGCCGTTCGAGCGAGATCTAACCTGACCGCTCGGGAAGACGCGTCCGTAACGCTCGTTCAAAATATCTAGTCGGAGAATCGTGCGACACAGATTCGAGTGTAGCGCGATCGCTCGTCGCGGTTTTCCGTTCCGACCTTTTGTTCCGGCTTCCGTTTCGTCGGCGACGTGTCGCGTCCTGTACGGGATGTTTCGTATCTCTGCTTTCCAACTCCCGATTGCCGCGAAAACACGCGTGTCGCACGGTGCGTACCGAGATTGAATTTTGGAGGATCGGACAACGGACGACGCGCGCAAGACCTTGACTCGTCCGAAGGGGAATGAACTTTTTTCGCGAGCGCGACACGCGGTTGGTTCATCGGCGGATCGAAGGATCGACCGAGTGGGCTTCGCGTGTGCGCGAAACGAGATCGGCGATAGCCTCGAGAGGATCGACGAGAGGCGACGGTTGCACGGATGCGCGTATTTTTTCGCTCCGCGTCGAAAACGGTTTCTCCGCGTTTTCCTCGTTCTCCGTGGCGAGAGAGTTCGACGATTCGGATCCTCCGACGAATTTCAGACGAAATCTAGGCAGGTTTCCCGTTTGCCGCCCGCGAACTTTTCGCGCCTCGACGCGAGGTTCCCGTTGCCGTGAACTCTCTCGTCGACGCGCGCAAACTTTTTTTCTTTCGCGTTTCGAGATACGCCGGAAGCTCGCGAGATAAGAGAGATATCGCGCGTACGTTTCAATTACGAATAGTCGCTGAGAGGAAAACTCGCGAGATATCGCGTGCGCGCTTTATTTGCGACACAAGAGAGATATCGCGCGTACGTTTCAATTACGAATAGATATATCGTCGCTTGTGAGAGGGAAACTCGCGAGATAAACAATAGATATCGTATGTACGCTTTATTTACGAATAAAACATAAATATATTTACAACACAGCTGCCTTATTTGACATATTTTACAACACAGCCGCCTTGTTTATCCAAGAGTTGTGCGAACTGTCCATTCCCAGCCACTTCACGAACACCTCGTCGCCCCGTCTGCGCAGCACCTTCTCCACGAGATAAACGTCGGGGTTGGACGCGCGCTGCAGCTCGTGCTCGTAGAATCCTCCCGCCACGGGCTCCCCGCGGTAGTCCTTCAGCAGATACGTCACGGGATTGGTCCGTGCACCTTGGCGACGCGAAAGATCTCGGTGGTCCAGTTTGGGGTGTAGCCCTTCTCGAACACCGTCGTGAACTTGCTGACGCGCACCGGGTCGTCGACCTTGAATCTGCCCGGAGCGGCGATCTTCACGCGACAGTACACCGTGGACAGAAGTCTCTCGGCGACGGCGGGCGTCACGTCCGCCGGCCGCATCCCGATCGTTCGGTGCCTGCGACGGTTGTAATCCGACAGCAGACTCGGCAGCGCGTCGAGCCACGCGTACGATCCGTTGACCGTGAAGAGCCTCCACATGTCGTTCTTGAGCGTGCGATTGAATCTCTCCACACCGACGCCTTCATCACCGAGTACGTCGAGTAGTGATTTATGTCGCGCTTCCTCGTGAATCTCTCGCACGTCGGCGTTGTAGAACTCCTTTCCCTCGGTCCGTCTGCAGGGTTCCTCGGAGACCGCGCGTCCTCGCGAAATATCCTCGACAGAGCCGCGGCCACCTCGCTTCCGCTCTTGCTCTTGAGCGGCGAGGCCCACGCGTACTTGCTCAGCACGTCGATAACCGTTAGAATGTAGTTGTGACCCTTGTTGTGTCGCGCGTACGGACGCATCTCGACCACGTCGGCCTGCCACAGATCGTCGTAACCGCGCACCACGGCGCGACGCCGCGGGAAGTTTCTTCGCGCCGGTGCGTGCAGCTCCCGCGCGAGTCTTCGCCTCTCGGCGCTCATCCGTTCTCTCTCTCACGGTAGCTCTTGTTCTTCAAGAGACGATTGATCTCCAGTAGGCTCGCCTCTTCCTCCTTCGCGCCGACGCTGCGCGCCCCCTGGTCTCGCGAACCTCCGCTCTCAGCGTCGCTATCTCTCTCTCGAGCGACTCCTTGGTGGCCGTTTCTCCTCCAATCGCCCGCAACTCCTTGTCCAGCCTCGTCCGGTCGTCTTGGAGGAGCTCGCGAGATCGCTCAACGCGACCTTGAGTCCGTTCACGCCGCTGTTTATCTCGCTCACCTCTTTTTTCACCGCCGCAACGATCTCTCCTCGTTTTCGCCGTCGTGTTCATTCTTCTCAGCGCCGCCGTCAAACCGT